>JAFBJS010000846.1:0-60037 GCA_016785265.1 Paraplagusia blochii
GGTCAATAAGCAGAGGCCAGCGCTCACCTGAAAAACAACTCAGTGATTTACATTTAGTATTTTTTTTTTATTAAAGCAGATTTATGATTTCCTGGAATAAATAGACACCATGTCTCTATGGGTCAAACTCAGGCCCGGGGGCCAAATCCGGCCGGCAGTGTAATTATATTTGGCCCGCAATATCGTCAAATATGCACTAGATAGGGACAACCAGTATATTATTATTATTTACTGGTAGGATTTGTAGTAGTAGTGATGCATGGCCTATGTCACACACAGAAGGTCTGTTGTTGAAGGTCTGTAAAAATCATTAAAACATTGAAAAGATCTGGAAGAGCTACGGGAAAAGGCAAAAAACACTGATGTTTGTATTATTTCAGATTGAATTTATCATGTGTTGATAATATTAAGCAACTGTTCCAGATTCAATGTTCCCAAATCAACATTTAATCAGGGCGTACACTTTAAGACGGGCCAGCCACGCGGTTGCTTGTGGCTCCGGCCACTAGGGGGCCTCACCAAAAAAAATCTTTCTTTTTGATTAGGGCACTGATAAGTTGGGGCCCCCGTCAATGTGTTGCTATGAGGCCTAGGAGGCCTAAGCACCACCCATGCATTTAATATCTTGAAAGGGAGAAATATTTACAATTTTATTTTTTAATAAATATTAAGTCTGGGCAGTTTTTAATTGCGGCCCACTGTGAAATTGAGTTAGACACCCCCCTGCTCTATGTGGTTAGCTGGTGCTAGACATTAAACGTCGGTTCTCACAGTTAGTAAGGATGGTCGCATTCTGAGTTGACATGTTATCTCCTGGTAGACCTTCGTTGTTCCACTGGGCCACCATGGCATCATCAGTCAACATTGTCACAGGATCCAAACCCTCAGTCATGGGGATGATGATCTGATGTGCAGATGATAAAGACATGAGACAAAACACCACCCTGTATTTGTATGAGGTGCAAAACAGAAGAAACCCTTTGGTGTTGTCTTCTGATGGTGTTACAAATCGTGTAATTTGAGGACAAGACAATAAAGCGGGAGAAACAGAAGTGCTCTACACAGACTGTGTTCAATTTTTGATATAACCCTGACCTTCTGATTGCACAGAAATGGCATCCAGAGGTTCTCCAACAGCTCCCTCCTGTATTTCTTTGAAAAAGGACCGGCGTAGGAGATGAACGCTGAAGTGAGGAGAAGATCCCCACTAAGGGTCTCCTCCTGTTCGTGGTACTGAGACACAGAATGGGTCCATCGCACATTCTCGCTCTGGAACACACACACAAAGGCGTCATGCGGTCAGATTGTCTTCAATAGGGGGAATGGATGAGAGTCAATAAATGAACAGAACGTCGAAATAGTCACAGATTTTCTACCAGCCACTGCTGCGCTCACCTCAAGTCCTTTGACCAGTCGATTGGCCAGTTCTATTGTCTTGTTTGTGTGGTTGACCTCCTCCTGAAAACGCAGCTTCTCTGATGTGGCTTTTTCAAATTCACTAGTCAGAGTTTCAAGGTGACTGTCCAGCTCCTTGAGAACGGACAATTATTAAGGAGACATCAACAGAAGGCAAACAGAGACACATCTCAAAGTCTGATCTAAACAAATCTTAAAAATCAAATTGAGACAATAGACATAAGTCAGTTGACTTTTACACAGTTTCCTTTGCATCATTGACACAGAGCAGGACCAGGAGGTAATATTGTCCCTTGTTCAAGACTAAGTTGTAATAAAACCTGGCAGTGCCTGCAGCCGTTTCTTTGTGTAGGTCAAACTTGCGGCCCATGGAATGATATTTTTGCTAGTTGTTTACAACTCTGTGAGTGTGGGAGTAACATCAAATTTCAAAATACATCTGCTGTGTCATGTTATTTCAGATAACATCAACACCCTGAACACGATGAATTTAATTTCTGGCCATAAAGCCATAATTCTTACTATAATAATGATCAACACCCTTAAATGAGAAAGCAAATATGTATAGAGATGAAAAAAAGTAAAAATCCAGAACAATGCGAGAAAACTTACAGCTAGTTTTCTTCTGATGACCTGTAATTTGTCAGCAGCCTCAGCCAGATCAGCGTTGGCCTGAGCCAAACACATCCTCTTCATCTCTACCTCACACGCCACCTGACGACAAACAAACACTCACACATTCAACAGTCCATATATCACCAGTATATACTAAATTATCAAATGTGTAAAATATTGAAATAAATCTATGAGAACAATCAAACCTACTCACAAAAATCTATCCGGAACAGCATGATAGATGTGGAAAAAAAGAAAATACTTATTGAATCAGACATTATTACAACCTGTGAGATCAATCTTAACAAGCTAAAGTCTCTTCTTATTGAATCATCTAATGACACGCTTTGTACAGTAAGTGAGACCATTGCATTGGGAGCCAGTACCTCATGGAAGCGTACGATGTTGATGACCCAGGCACAGAGCCCTGCGGCAGCAGAGGATTTATGTCGAACAAACTCAGGGTTGAACTCCGGGTCACTGAGGTAATCGTCTCTCACGCACCTCACTGTACCCTCTGGGATGTGTTCTTTGTCGAAGTTCACCAGAGCTTGCAGGAAGTCATCCACCTGTGGTGCGAGTCAAATGAAATAACACTTAAGATCATACTGAGTTAGCTGTAAGTTGCATTGACAGGGCATTTTGATTATTAAAGGTTAGAGAAAAAAGGAGCTCAGCTGCAGTAAAATTCAGTTTAATCCTCAACATCTGTGCCAAGGAAGAGCAGCATTAAAGCTAATAAACATGGGACACATGTGTAGCAACTATACACATGTCTTTACATATAGTATTTATCTATATAAGCAATTATCAATTACTTAATGACAACGGAATAATACATTCCTATGTAATTTTCTCTTTCGGTTTGTCCCTTTTTTCAGGGGTTGCCACAGCGAGTCAACATTTTCCATTTCTGCCCGTCCTCTGTATCTTCTACTCTAACTCCAACTACCTCCATGTCCTACCTCACTGCATCCATCAATCTCCTCTTTATCTCCTACCTGGTAGCTCCATCTCTAGGATCATTCTTCTACAAATGTATCCACTGTCCCTCCATCTTTTTCTCCAAACCTTCCTGTCTGTGTTGTCCCTCTAATCACCTCATTCCTGATCCCTATGTTATTTCTATGCTATTTTGAATTAACAGAATAATTACTTCAACAATTCATGAAATTATTTTTATCCATTTCTTTTCTAAGATTTCTGCTAGTGTAAATCCTCACCTTGCTCATAATCATCTTGGAGGCCTTCCAGCTGCGATCTTTAGGGATTCTGCCTTGAGGAGCCATAAGGACGAGGACAGCTGCTGAGACGTTGGTGACAATAGCTGGAGGGTTGGGGAATGTCCTCAGCTCTGTCAGGTTTAACTGAAATCAAAACCCATATAGCTTTCTTCTAGCCATCTGCTTCACTTAACTCACAAAAAAATAGACATTTAAAAAAACGAAATATTATTTTCACCCTGTTAAGTGTATTGAGGGCTGCATTAGCTGCCTGTAACGCAGGTTCAGCTTTGGCCAAGTCATCTTCTGTCTCCTGCTGCTGTTTGGTCACTTTCGCTTGAATTGCAGCAACCTGAAAACAAAACAAACGACAAGAAGCAGGTCTAGCATTTCACAGCAATCGTCTTCTTCTTCTTCTCCATTTGGTTTGTCCCTTTTTTAGGGGTTGCCACAGTGACTCAACATTTTCCTTCTCCCTCTGTCCTTTCTATCTTTTTCTCTGACTCCAACTACCTCCATGTCCTCCCTCACTGCATCCATCAATCTCCTCCTTGACTCCTACCTGGTAGCTCCATCTCTAGGATCATTCTTCAACCAATATAATCACTGTCCCTGCTCTGAACATGTCCAAACCATCTTCATCTGGCTTCTCTACTTCTTTTCTCCGACAACATTTCACAGCAATACACCGTCATAAACACAACATTGAAATGAGAGGGTTAGGGTAAATCACAAATCAATCCTTTAACATAATTTAATATAGCCTTTCTTCTAATTGGTTGGAATCAACCTTCTCTAACTTTTTATTCCCTATCACATCAGCAATGCAGTTTCATGTAATAAAGTCAGTTGCAACTGAAGGACGATGAAAGTAACTAGTTGCATAAAGATTTTTTCTGCAACTGGTTAATATTAATTGAAATTGCGGGCCACGTTTGGCCTGGAGGCTTTGACTTTGACTCCTCTGGTAAAGGTAATATAGGATGATGATATTACTTGTACTTATGACTGATAATAACTGCATTAAATAATTTGTAATAGTTTTCAAAATTTTGTTCCAAGATTCTTGATCCCAGTCTAGTTTCCCTGAACATCCATCTCAGTTAATTTGCTGTTCTAATAAAAACTATATATTACCTTCTGTTCTTCAGCATCAGCCACAGCCCTCTCCTGGTTCAGCTTGTCTGTCTGTTGTCCAATCTTGGCAATGAGAGCTTCTATGTCCGAGTTCTTCTGCCAAAGTTCCACCTCCTGTATTGCTAGTTTGGCCTTCAAATCCTCCACCTAAAACAGAGTAAAAACACCAACGGCGTAAACCAGAATGTGTCAACTAGTTAAATTTACTTTCATACATTCACACCAGTGACCTGTGTGGCGGTCGACTGCAGCTTCTGCAATCCATTCTCCAGCCGCTCCACCTTCTCCGTCAGCTCTGTGCGTTTGGACCCCAGCAGGTTGCCGTACAGCTTCATAAATTCCAGGAAACTCTTGGGGGTTGTGTAGTTGAAGTGCTTCTCGTTCTGTTGGTACTTGACACTAACCTGTGTGGTAAACACTTCACTTCAGATGAAACGTCCACAGCTGTTTTTATTTGCGCGGCCTTGCAAGAACTCACCTCGTTGACGCACGTGTGGGCGAACGAGATGAACTCGCTGATGGATGCTCTGACATTTGGCTGTAGTGGGTGAACACACATATATGATTAATAGAAAAGGAAAATTGAATCACTGTATATGAACTCTCTAGTTTAAGGTCTTCAGCATCAACTGCTGCGATGAATGAGAGTGAATGAGTGGTCACCTCCAGTCCAGGTATCTTCTCTATAAACGTGGTGCTGACAGACTGCAGAGCGAGCTGAGGCCAAGGGTGAAACCAGTCTATTGCTGTACAGTTCACCAGTGCGGGAAACTTGCGTGCTCTCGTCCGCAGTGTAAATCCAACTGGCGAGAAACAAAGAACCACCTGGACAAAAGAAGGTTCAATATTATGAATGGTTTTGTAGAATTCTGTATCCTCCAGGTATTTTTTTTTATCTCGCATTAACAAAAGAAAAACTCAAGTCTGAATAAATGCCTTCAAGTCTACACATTACTGCACATTATGTTTCTAATTCAGAGATGACTCAGACTTTGAGCTGCCGTCGTATCCTCTCGATGAAAAAGCTCCAGCAGTTGTCCCTCGTGTCCAAAAGTCCCAGTCCTCTGAGCTCCATGCGGATAGAAGATACAATAGTGTCCATGTCTTCATCGTTAAACAGGTCAGGGATATCACCTAAAAGCATAAAGTAATTAACACTTTTATCTAAGTTCTTCTATAGCAGGGGTCTCAAATTCGCGGACCGTGGGCCATTTGCGGTCCATGGAGTGATATTTTGCGGCCCCCATCTTGATGTGAAAGTTGTATTTATAGTAATATTTTATATATTATATATTTATTCTCCGCATTTTATGGTTCTGGTTCAGTGTTGTATTATACAGAATCTATGGGAAACTGTTTTTTAATTAAATTCTTTCTTTTGTAGAGCCTTGGGTGAAATGATACGTCTGCTCTAAGAATGTGTTTTTATCCTGTTAATTCAAGCAGAAAAAGCCTGTTAGACCAACCTGATGCCAACATGTCATTGATGAGCACCAGAAAGCGTTCATCTGGAATCTGAGCATCTGTGTGTAGGAACACTGTGCCAATGTTCTTCACCCCCACCTTCATATACAACGCCGCTATATCACTCTGGAAATGAGGGTGAATTAGAAATCACGACAAGGGCATTATGGTATGGTTAGAAGCTGGAATTTCCTTTTGTATAAATTGTGTTTTGTTTTTACCTTCAGGTCATTGATGCCGTAGCCTTTCCTCAAAGTGATCTGGAAAACCTCCAGCGTGCTGAGGAAGGCAGCCAGCCGGCATAGACTCTGCTTCCCGCTGCCTCCAACACCAACCAGCAGAGCGTTTCCATAGGGGGCCTCCAAAATGCGACTGATACGACACCTGAGCACAGGCACCGGAATTTTACTTTCTATATGTATAAGCATTTCCGTTGTATACGTGTGTGGTCGGTGTTAACATATGTGCTCATCAGTGTAACTCCTTCTCTGTTTATATTTGCAGACGGTTCGTGTTTGACTGCAGGGCCTGTGTTTGTATGTGTCTCACACATGCTGGATGGCTTCTTCAAACAGCACCAGGTCCATGACAGCGTGCAGCTCATTATAATGCTCCAGAGCATCAGCCAGCGTCTTCTGGAGTTTCTCCCAGTCTGCAGCCTGACAGCATTGGAAAAATAAACAAATGAGCGAGAGCAGCCAGTTCCAAGTCACAACGTGGGTACTTCCAGGAATAAAATGCAATTAAGTTCTTATCAAGACATGAGTGTATTCATTTTCAATTCTCAAACCATGAAAAATACCACAAGGTAATTAGTTGCTTAATGGCAGCACATTCATCCTAATTTACTTCCTCGCTGATTAGATTTGTCAGCCAAAATTGAAGTTATTAACATCTCAGCATTTGTATGCAGCCCAAACCCCACAATGTAATCCTATTTATGTCACAAACAATTTTTTTCAGCCATTTTATCACTGCAATAATTACGAACAAACAATGCTTGAAGAGGAGTAACATGAATTCAAAAACGAAGAAGCTCTGACTGGCAAGAGAGTAAAGAAAAGTGTCGACCTGGTGATAACGAGGTTCTCCCACTCCGTGAGCAAAGTGACAGTACGCCAAAGGCTGGTGGATAAAGATGGATTCATCGATTCCCTGTAATAAAAACACAAATATAAGGGATCCTTGAAATTATGTCGGGCTGGGAAGCTGTTGTTTGTTTTAACCTAGAGTCACATAGGTAACCTCAATGCAGACCACCGTTAAGTATGCTGCTGTATTATTTATTTTCTATTCTCCTCCACAACATGGTTTGGATAAAAAAAACAAGGAATTTAACACTGGTGACTGAGCAAAATATGATGGACAACTGGCTTTTTTTTTCTCATCCTTTCAGCTTGTCACTTTTTTCAGGGGTTGCCACAGTGAGTCAACAATTTCCAACTCCAACTACCTCCATGTCCTCCCTCACTGCATCCATCAATCTCCTATTTGTCTCCTACCTGGTAGCTCCATCTCTAAGATCATTCTTCTACTAATATAACCACTGTCTCTCCTCTGAACATGTCCAAACCATTTCAATCTGGCTTCTCCACCTTTTTCTACAAACTTTCCTGTTTGTGTTGTCCCTCGGATGACCTCATTCCTGATCCTGCCCATCCTTGTCTCTCCTAAAAAGAGATCAGCATCTTTAAATCCTCTACCTCCAGCTCTGTCTCCTGTCTTCTGCCTATTCCTAGTGTCTCTAATCCATCCAGCATGTCTCATCAGGTCTCACAACCATCCTGTAAACCTTTTCCTTCACCTTAGTTGACTCTCTTCTATCACAGATCACTCCTGACATCTTTCTCCAGTTGCTCCATCCATGATCCAGCTGGCATATAAAGGGAAAGCCTTTTCCTCTTAAGAATGAACATAACCTTCCTAAAAATGTATTATGTAGCATTTGTGGAAACACGAACACACTGAAGGTAAAGAATGTTGCAAACCTCTATTCCCAACATATATATTTTTTTAATATTACCTTCATCATCAGTGATGACATTGTTACTTTAACTTACCTCGAAAAACCTCTTGCCAGTGTCCAGCAGGATTTTATTAAATAGCTCCACATCCTTTTCATCCATCAGTTTGTCAGAGTAAACTCTGGAGCTCTCGTGGAGCCACAGATGAACCAGGTCCATTGGGTAACGGATGCACTCTGGCTGGGCAAACATGATTCCCTGATACACCAGGTCAGATCAGTTCATTAGTTTACCACAGGGTACTTGTTCTACACTTTTGTGCAGATTTAACTTGCTTGTGATACCTGAAAGACGTTGGAAAGATCTCGCAGGTTGAAGATGTAGTGGAATCTTATGGCTGTAGGAAGGAAGTTTTGACTGATTTTCTGGTGCAGACAAATAGCTGCCTGGAATATGAAAACACAAAATAAAGTACATTAAAAGCAGAGTGAAATAAATACTTTATTTTAACAGCTTGATGATTGTATGTATAAAGAGCAGGAACTAGTTTGAACTGTTTCCATTGCTTAAGAGTGTTTTGTGCAAACACCTGTATGAGAGTACCAACAGAGCGAGAGACACCATAGCTGAATCCCCCATGAAGGAAGTTAGCTGACAGGATGCTGGAGAAGATAGTGGCCAGAGCATCAGCTCCAGGGAAATGTACAGCGAACACAGAGAAATGTCTCTGAAAACAAACAAATGGGTGGATTTAGAAACTCATTCACTCATCGTTATCGTCCTATTTGGGTGTCAGGGGCAGCATTTTCCACGACCGCCACCCAAATCACACTGTGGGTGGCGAGCCCTGATTTAGAAGTATCTGTAGTTAATCTTGGATAATGCAATTCTCAGAACAACTTTAACACATCTTAATATTGAATAATATGGAGTTGTTTAATGGCACCGACAAATTACAATATTTACCTGTAGCCTGGGGTTAATTGAAAAACTTCCACCTGTTGGATTCATGCAGGTGATGTACTGACAGTTGTGTATTTCCTTCAGGACAAGACGCTGTCGGTCATACCTAAAAAGCAGCGTTAGTTTATTATTACTTTGTAATAACAGTTCACAGGAGGGGAATAATTTTATGTAACTGCAGCAATGCTCTGACCAGTGGTTGTAGTCTAGATGTTGTCGGATCAGTGTGTGCGGCTGCACTGTTCCATACACGTCTACCTCGGGCATGTTGAGATCGTCTATGAAGTAGATGAGTCTTTTGGATGTGGGAGGAGCAAATTTACGACCGGCCTTCTTCTCCAGAGGTTTTTCCAGCACGCCTGTTGTGCATTTAATGGAGATTATATTACTGCTTGTGGGCAGAGCTGGTCCCAGTTGGGGTATTAATAGGTAGAATGCAGAGGTGGAGTCAAATATGGACCACTCAGGCAGTACATTTTTATCAAAGAAAATTGAGACTATTGTTAGACACACAAAGGTAGGCTATACAAGGTTGACAATGCAATGATGCTTGTATTTCATTTTATTTACTTTTATGTAAATAATATAATGAAATGTAGCTCTTGTTCTAGATCACAGGTGTCAAACTCAGGCTCGGGGCCAAATCTGGCCCGCAATGTAATGCAGAATTTGTAGTATTTCTGATGCATGGTTTTTGTTATAGCCCACATTTTGTTTTTTATTATAGATCTGTTAAAAAAACATATAAAGGATCTGGAAAGGCTACAAATGGTCCTGTGTTTTGCTTCTTATTTTATTTCTCATGTGTTGATAATATTAAGCGACTCTTCTATATTTAATGTTCCGAAAAATCAAAATTTAATCAGGGGTGACACTTGGAGATGGACAAGCCAGGCAGTTGCTTGGGACTAGATAAAAACATTTTTTATGTTTTTAGGGCCCCCTAGGCCACTAGGGGGCCTGGATAAAAACATTTTTCTTGCTAGGTGCCCCAAGAGACCCTATCACTGCCCCTGCATTTAATGTCTGGAGAAGTGGAAATTTTTACAGGTAAATTTTCAATTAATTTTCAGTCTGGCCTGTGACTTCATGACTCGAGACCCCTGGTCTAGATATGGTCTAGATATACTTTTCATATATGATTTAATTATTAATTTTTGTTTTCTTTTTGATTTGATCTTTTTTTAGATGATCATGTATTTATCTTTTTAATTTTCAATTTTAATAATTCCTAAAACACATTAAGCACATATTTTTTTCATTCCTTACGCTGCAGCATGGCTGATGTAGTGTAGTAGTTGAAGGGGACCTTGGCCACCATGTAGTCCTCCTTCAGCTTAGCCACTTTATCAGACACCAGGATGGTCTTGCCCACGCCTGCGTTGCCCACTAACATGATAGGTTTTCCTTTTTGAATCAGCAGGTCCATGAAATAGGTCAGGCAGATTGTCTCTGGTGTGTGGACCAGTACAGTCTGCAAATGAAAGAAAATAATGTTTTGACTTTGTCTGCCTGATTTACACAAAGATGAATGAGAAGTAAAAACGAGTACAAACCTGTAAAGGCAGATCAGGCTCCATCTCAAATGGCAGCATCTTTTCACTCCAGGGAGTGAACTTCTTGGTCTCAGGGTCTATGAAATAGTCGAAGACTGTTCCCTGTGATGGAAACTTTACTGCTCGCATCTCTTTGGACCACCAGCGGCTGAATTCAGCACGGTAGTCGTTCAGCTTAGACACAGGGTAGGAAAAAAGAAATCAGAATCATTTAACTATGTACTATATGATGTTGATAACCTTTTGATATTTTTCCACATACATGGTCTTGGAAGAGAGCACCACCAAATGCCCAGACACAGGCAAAGACAAAGTAAATCTCATAGAGTTCTCGTGGAGAGTCAGCAGGAGTGTTTTCCTCAGTCAGCAGACAGTCCAATAAGGAACACAGTGTCTGATTGAAACAAACAGAAGACCAATCATAAATGTCACTTATTATGATGAAGAGACTGAAGGCTGACCTATAGAACCACTGCCTCTCACCTGCACCATGCTGTTCTCTGGTACACGAGTAATGGTTTTCAGGTTACAGCGCACTTGCTCCAGACAGTAGGGCACATATTTATCAAACAGAATAGTCAGGTTGGCTCTTTCTGACAAAGCCTTCCGAGTGTCTATCCAGCTTGTCACATACCTAGTAAAAACAAGGACAGTAGCTAAACTGAAGAACAGTTAAAAAATATATTTTAGAAAGCAAGAAAGAATCGCTCTTACAGGCTCCAGCCAAGATCCTGTGGGTTGACATAGAGAATTCCTGCTCTAGAAACAGTAGCTGGAGTAGCAGCTTTAAGATGAGAGATCTCAAAGAGCAAACGCATGGAGGGAGACAAGCTAATCCTCTCATTACTGGCCAAAGTCAGAACCTGCAAACAGGACACGATCATTTAAGACTCACTGCAGCATAAAAATAAACACATTAAATTAAAACACTGAGTAAAAGAGATACATGCCTACATTGAGATACGTGGAAGATGGAAGAAAATGCGACAGTAAAGATGGTAAAAAAAAAAAAAAGGATAAAGAATGGGTTGCACAGAGACAGAGACGACAGATATATATTTACTTTATTGTCGTCCATTACTGTGTTCAGTGACTCAATCCATTTTGGGTCAATATCTCCATCCAGAACAATCCATTTGGGCCCATCATGCGTCAATGAAGTTAACTCCCTCATTGTTGAGGACAGCAGACCTAAAATAAATGTCAAATCAAATGCAATGAAACATTGAAATATCTTTTACTTATTTAGTATTTTCAGCACAGCCAGACAGGAGTCTCCATGGACAATGATGTTTGCATGTTTATCTTTAGGAGAGACAAGGATGGACAGGATCAGGAATGAGGTGATTAGATGGACAACACAGGCAGGAAGGTTTGGAGAAAAAGCTAAAGAAGCCAGATTGAGATGGTTTGGACATGTTCAGAGGAGGGACAGTGGATATATTGGTAGAAAAATGATCCTACAGATAGAGCTAAAAGGTAGGAGACAAAGAGGAAGGCGGTAGGGGAGGACATGGAGGTAGTTGGAATTATAGTTGAGGATACAGAGTTTAGAGTGAGATAAAAAAAATGATTTGAAAATGGGACAAGCCGAAAAGAGAAGAAGTATTATATTTCTTATATAATCTATAAAAATGTCAGCATATTATTATTATTAAATTATAAACAGGGCTTCAAATGATTTTTTTTCTCTTTCCAAAGCAGAAAAAAACAGATAACCTTTACTGTGTAGAGCATTATTTTTTGCCTCGGGGGTCATGTATGGTAATGAAAAAAATAGTAAGCCCTAACCATCTTTCCACTCTCTGGTGGCAGGGTGCAGAAATCCAAACAACTCATCTGTAGTCACTGCTTTAGGGTTGATATCATTCCACACAGGTTTCATCTTCAAGTTGAAATATGTTCTAAAAAGGGTTTTCAGGATCTAATTAAAATGACAGCGAATATTAGTAAGTAACACTCTGGTGCAGGGGAGTATTTAAAATTAACATATACTGCATGAATAACCCAACCTGACTTTTTCCAGTTCCTGGTCCACCTACTACAAACACAGAGTGCCTGACAGCTAGCAGCTCCTCCAGCTGAGTGATCTGTGGACACCAGAACTTCAGCTTTGATCATATCAAAATTAATCACAGTGACTTATACCAGCTCCATTAAAACAAAGTGATAATATAAGACACCTTAAGTATGAAGTTCTCCTCAGGCTGCAGACGCAATTCACTGACTGACTGGCGAACTGCACTCTCCAGCTCAGGATCTTTCTTCCTGGCCACGTCCAGCTGAGGGAACAGGTCACTGATGAGCCCCAGGAATATGGGCACATCGCTGGTCACTATCTTAGGGTGGTTAAAGTCCCTCAGTGCCCGCAACAACACCTATGGAAAAAAAAATGTAATGGATTTACAACAGTAATTGTAGGCCATCTGAGATGGAGTTGAGTGGTAACCATCAACTCCCACCTGTTCTTCAGGCCTGTTACGATCCTCTCGTTTTAAAGATCCTGCCACAACCAGGACTGACTTGATGGCCCTTAGTCCCCAGTCATAATGATCCTTATGGATAATTAAGCAAATGGAATTAAAATTAGTATAAACACAGTGTATTTTTTCATTGAATAGCAACATTTTTGTAATTACAGTAGTAATCTAATCTTTCGACAAGTACAAGAGATGGCTGATGAATTTCTGACATTCGAGATAAAGAGACCTTCAAGAACATCTTTTGAAATTAAATTATAATCTAAGGTTATCGTACTTGAATGTAAATCACATTTTTGAAGCACAAAATAGAACAAAAAGGAATGATTAACTGACAGTTTTTCTCTCTACAAGCAAAAACTATTTAAATCAACTATTTAAATAAAATCTTATATTACAAAAAGGCTTTAAATGAATGGCACATGCTTGTGGTTAATATTTATTCTAAGCCTTATTTTATCTGATTTGGCTCTTGCATGTATATCTAATACATATAAAAGTTTAATATAAACCTTATTTTTGATGTTTTCCTTTCCCCTTGTTGAAAACACCAAAACATTAGAAATAAATCAAGATCTGAGATGGCCCTCAGGGCAGCAGGTTTTCGCTTTTCCCTAACAATACCACCGAAGGATTAACAAAGTTCTCTCTATCCATTTAACTAAATACTGGATTCTTTAGCTTGCAAACAATGTTGCACTCATACCTGTTTGGAAAGCAGCTCTTTACAGAGAGTGTAGAGACTGATGAATTTACGTGCAAGGACTCGAGCATCAATAAATCCTTCTGCCACTAACATGATCTCACAGATCAACTCAAAGTCAGGGATCACCATGGCACAGGGTCTAATCAATAAAAAAAAAAAGTATTTTTAGATCAATAAGTCATAACAATGTACGCCTCTACAACATCAAGGTTTCTGCCTGACCTAAACAGAGCCTTAAGGTTCTCTGGCAGCTCAGCTCTTCCTGCATAACCTGGGTTTAAAGTGATGAAGATTCCCACTGTTGGCTTCAGCTCAATCTCCTCTCCCAGGAAGTGGAATCTATACACACCAAGGTTACTCTGTTTGTCCACAAATGCTGTAATCTTGAAAATAAGGATGTTTTTTTTTCCTTTTATGGATACACAAGTACCTTTGCTTCTTGTTCCGTACAGCATCTTGTATCGTTTTGACCTGCACAGCTACCACTGACAGCACTTCCACTGAGATCCTGTTAAACTCATCAAAGCATCCCCAGACTCCTGTCTGAGCCAGACCTTTGTAAATGTTACCTATAGACTGAAGAATTTTGACATATGCCCAGAGACATTCAATAAAGTGGATCGACCTCAGAAATATAGGAAACATACGCTGGACACTGCAGGGTCGACGTTACCTTGTAGTCCATCTGCTCTGAGCAGTTGAACACATACACCATGATGCCCAGAGAGCGTCCCAGATCTTTGGTAGTCTCTGTCTTACCAGTACCAGCTGGGCCTGAGGGGGCACCACTCATAGTCAGGTGGAGAGACTGGGTCAGGGTAATGTAGCATCTGATAGAACAAGGAACAAGAATAGAAGTTGTAAGACAAAGCAAATAGTATTGCAAATTGTGTTCCAGCAAATGATATCACCTGTCAGTGAGTGGAGTAATGACTAGTCTGTTAGTGTTTCCAAGGTATTCATAGCTGAACTGGAACTGGGCATCACAGATGTTCACGTAACAGTGTCTGGTTTCATCATCCCAGCGATGCCGTAGCTGTGACAGCCAGGCAAATGACTGTCCTGTTGTCACCTATAGACAACAAGAGAAATTCTTTTTTAGTTGGCTTTAAATGAATGTAAAATTCTAACATTTTGGCACTACCTTCTGAGCAATAAGACTGGCAACAACATCCCGAGCGTGGACATCTATCGTGCAGATTGTCATAATTTTCTGTCTGTCTCCAGGAGTTAAATCTCCAAGCAGCATGTGGATGAGTGAGTTCAACTGGGTTATCTGTGGAACAAAAAAAACAGAACACGTCTACATCAAGAACAGAACATTTCTACTGATCATTTCTTGTAACAACATCAAACAATTGTACCTGTTTTTTGTTGTAGTCTTTTAGTGCGGTTTCAAAGCCCTCCTCCACCCTCTTGAAGGCAATACCCACATCTGTAGCCCACCACACCTGGCTTCCAGTGAGGCCCACCTTTAAAACAAGAGGCAACATTTGTACAGTTTTTCTTTTTCACAGACAAAAATTTAGATAACATAAGTAAGACTGCCTTTGGTATTCCACAAGATTCTATACTAGGCCACAGTCCTTCGCACATTGAGCACAGCAATTTTACATTTATATACACTTCACTATCCTTTATGTTAAATTAAAGTCCTGAAATCTGAATCTAATAAATAATTTCTTAAATAATATGTCTCTCCTGGACAGTAGACAGTAGGTACTCCATTAGTACTCCATACTAATTGGGCAGTTGGTGTCCTAGTGGTTAAGGAAGTGGACTTGGGTCCGTAAGGCCCCCAGTTCAAATCCCCTACTACCAAGTTACCGCTGAGGTGCTCTGAGCATGGTCACCACAGTAATGAATCATTCAAATCTCTTATTATTAACCAACATTCAAGAATCCTTGATAGCAGCCCTGTCTCCACTATTGTACTAAAATACATTATTCATTTAAAGTAGAATCTTAACAAATTTCAGACCTGTGCAGGATAGTCAAAGAGCCACTGCTCTCGTGGTTTGTCTTCATATGCAGCCACAGCCTCTTGGATCTCTTTCTGAACCGTGCAGCGCATGGTGTTTTCCAAGGCACTTAACCAACACTCTGCCTGAAGAAGAACACAACATGTCCAAATGAAAACAAATAATCCAATTACCTACATGTACATTTTGTAAACCAAAAAAGTAATTTTATCTATACCAAAGTAATGGGATTATGGATTACTGTATCTGTGCACTTTGACACAAAAAAAATCCAATTACCTGTCCTTTACAGACACAGTGCTCAGAGAAAGACACGTATTCTCCTTCTCGGCTGTACATCCCTATAGCAACTGCCTCCTCATCCTCCTCCCTGCAATTTTTGTCTGAGTCCTTGAAGCGAAGATCTGCTATATTGTCAAAGAGCTTCAGCAGATGGCGGGTCACCTGGAAGTAAAAATACAACCCATGCTGTGATTTTTCTCGTGATTCTCAGTAAAAATATCACAGAGCAAACTCTTACTTGTTTGGGTTGTGTGCCTCTGGACACTATCTCCAGAAGGTCTGAGGCAGAGACGAAGTAGAATCTGGGGAAGGTGAGCCTCTTGGTCTCCAGATACTCAGCCAGGGCCTTCTCACACACTGACAACCTCTGCTGCAGAGCCTCCAGGTTCTCGAGGTAGCCAGTTTGATTAGTCACATCAACCACATTACAGTTCTGCACCACTTCAGTCATCAAGGTCTGTGCTCAGAAACAATCATATTCAAGAGTGAGATATCAGGTAAATTGAAGTATGACCCATTGTCCAACTGCTGCTCTCCCATTCGGATGTGTTACCTGGAAGTCGGAATGAATTCCCTGGAAGCTCTCAGCCTCACTGGCCAGCTGGCGGCGAATGTCGTGGCTGTTGGTAAAGATGGCGTTAAGATGGGCCCAGGTCCTCTGGACTGACATCCAGGTGGAGATGACAAGGTCAGCCACCATCAGCTTCCTCTGCCAACCGCTCACCTCCTCCTGGAAGTACTCCACATATTTACTCATCAGGATGTTCTGCAGCTGCACCTGAAAAGCAACAAATCAGAAACTTCACAAATGTCTGGAATAAAACGAACACAATGGAAACCAAAGAAATCCTGTTTATCCACAAAAAAACAGTGAATGTAGCATAACACACATACCTGGTTGTCTTCCAGTGTCTCAATTAGATTCTCATCTGCTTTAAGCAGAGGAGTTCCTGTGCTTGTATGAGTTTCATACGACAGTGACATATCACTCCATGTCTTGGTTATTTCTGCCAAAACCTGAGTATAAACAGTCAATGCTTTGTTATTCATTTCTGCAAGACTTACGAGAACAAACAGTTTTAGTATGAAGTGTATATATAGTATGAATTCTCATTTCCTCACCTTTTCAATGGCCATTTCTTTTACGGCCTTATCTACTATGTTTTTGACTTCATCCTCTACGCGGTGTAGTTGTAATTCCAAAAGGTCCCCAAGGGTGGTGCCCTCCCCCATTATAAACCGGACCTGGCAAACAATACAAAGCAACCACGGAGGGATTATATATCTAAACAGGCGGGTTAGGTTTCAGGTTTCATATGAGCTGGTGCTGGAGACATTTAAACAAAACTGAAGTTTAGTGAAGTTTTAAACAAAACTGAAGTTTTTTTATACAAAAAAAGAGAAGATCGCAGTGACAGCATCTGATGAAGTTTAAAAATATAATGACAGCCTTTTAGAAGCAGCAGTGATAATGTCATACCCCAGTGGTGTTCATCAGCTGCTGCCAGTGCCTTTCTCTGACGGCTGAGTTCTGCAGCTCATTGACGGCTCTCAGAGATGTCAGCAGGTTCTTCACAGTGGATTCCAGACCCATATAGACATCCCACACTCGCGCCTCCTTGTCCAACAGCTTCATCTCCTTTGATAGTTAAAAAAAAAGGACAATGTTTAGGTCATTACAAATAATGTTTTTATCTTTAAAAATTTTTTTTGCCAGTCCTACTTTGGCAAACCGCCTCAGTTCCATATCCATTTGCTCAACATTGATCTCTTTCCATGGAGTCTTTGTCCAGTCCTCTATACTGGTCTGTCATATGGAAGAAAAAAAAGCAACATTTCAAACAGTTTTTAAACATATTTTAAAAAACTTAAGGACTATCCACAGATTTGGATTTAATGCTGATATGTAGAAAACTTAAAAACAGAACCTAGTTGGTCTTTGACTTACATGCCTATGACACTCAGCTACACTTACAGATTAGTAACATCATAATCTGGGACACAAAACATAAGGGGCTGACTTGTACTTGGGAGTCAAACCCCCCCACAAAAAAAAATCACACAAACAAAAAAAGCTAATTTTGCAAGTAATGTGATTTTCTTGTAAAAATAGTTTTACAGCATACATATGAAAAAGAAGGAACATTTTTCGAAGTCTTTATTAAAGGTGATGATGTAACCACAAAATGTTGTTAGTCGAGGGGATCAGAGAACCCCTTATGAATGTATGTGTGTAGTAGATTAGAAGCTTAATGTATTAGTTTTAACCAGACCGGAACTAATTTTCTTAAGACCTTGCTAAGAAATGTATTTATTGAGTCTAAAACAATTAGACAATAGATTTTTTTACTCTGGTAATTCTTTTTTTCAATCGACTTTAAATGAGGTTGTGGTTCTTTGGCCTTTTGTTGGATAGTGGCGAAGAGTGGACTAACCTTGACGAAGATGACCATGTCCCAGACTGCTTTGACCAGTATGATGTCAGAGCGACAATGGGCCAGCTGCCTGTATTCTGGGAAGTTAACTTCAAACAAATCAGCCGTGTCCTGCAGCTTTTTCATTTCTGCTTCCATTGCTGCTACTGCTCTGTTAGTCTGGAGACATTCATCAGCACAGTACATTAGTTTTATGCAAAAATGCTCACAACTTAATGGATTTAGTTTATGCACCTTATCAATATATTTGTAAGGCTCTTCCACAGAGATCTTGAAAATAAGTTCATCTCGGAATTTTTCTCTAAACTCGTGCTGTTTTACCTAAATAAAAAAAATTGAATTAGTAAAAGTATTTTTTTTTTTGCAACAGTCACTGAGTGGAGGTTGAGGGTTTACTTCATGTATAATGCAAGACACAAAGTCAGAGGGTTTATATGTCAGAAAGTGAGCTCTCTGTTAGAGGCCACACACAAGGACATTCTACCTCCCTCGCACAAAGACTCACCTCGAACCGGACACACTTCCTGCGGATAACTGCGACTTCATTTGCCTGCAGAGGGGCCACCTCGTGTTTGACAGTGAGGGCAATTTTCCTTAAGCTCTTCCACTTTTCCGGCAGCTCCTAATGGATAATTATCGATTATTGTGACAGGATGTTATTATTTGTATATATCTAGTGTGTCAATGTGACTGTACATACTTCTAACTGTGTGTAGACGCTCTCAGGAAGCTGCTGCCCGTAGGTCTTGAGCAGTTCAGCTGTAGATTTGAGAGGTTTAAAATGCTGCTCGTTGCTGATCTGTCTATCTCGTATGGCCATGAGGTGTCCCATAATGTCAACAAGACCCTTATAGTTGCAATCTGACACCTTATTGGAAAGACCCAGAGTTGTGTTCTCCACAAAAGAGGATAATTCCCTCACGCTGTGGGGGGCAGGAATACCGTTAATAGGAGTGACCGTGTTGCAGTTGTAATTGTGTGTGCCGAGTGCCCCACCTCTGGTTCACATGGTTCAGCAGGTGCTCCTTGAACATCCAGCTCCACCTCTTGATAATATTCATCAACATGTGCTTAAAAGGTCTGATGTCAAGCTGCAGCCAGCCAGAGAACACCCTTTGGTCCTCCATCTTGCTCACTCGTACATACAGGGACTCAAACATGTTAATCTGGAATAATGATAATATATAATAAATGGGCTGCAAATGTAAAAAATGCAAAAAAAAAAAAAATATGATTACGCAGTGTTATATATAGTTACATGCACACCTGATCTTTGAAATTATTCAGAGTTGGTGGGTTCTTTTTCAGCTCATAGTCAGCATACAGCTCAGCTTCCTCTGTACTTAAAACACGGCCATAAAGCAGAAACTGCCTCATGAATTCAGACCTGAGAAACAAGAAGACAGATGTATTTTACTACGCTACAGAATAATGGAAACAATTATAATTTTCAAGGTACAACTGTGACCTGTCATCCGTCCAAAGGTACTGGTAGCTGGCAAAAGATTGCTGATACTCTTTGACCTAAAAGTCAATAATGCATAACATTATATACCAAGAACATATGTACATTTCTCCCTAGTCTGTATTTTTCCAACACTAACCTTAGTGATGGCTGCCCGTGCTCTAGACCTGATTTTGTGGCACATTTCTGTCAAATCCTCCACATGATTAATGTCAGTCTGCGATACATACAAAAAAAGAATGCTTTAGTGTCATTAAAAATAAATCACATGACGTTTTGTAATTAAACTGTATTCAAGGATCACCTGATAGTTTTCCTTCTGTTTATGCTTTGCCACTCTTGGGACAAAAGAAGCCATTTTCATGATGTCAGTCACCGTTTTATCCACTATTTGATAGAAGTTACCACTTGAGTTGAAGTCCAGCGTGGGGTCAAATTTCATCTCGTTGCTATTGAGGATGAGCTGGACTTCAAAAAGTGGCATTATCTGCTGGGCTGCATCAGTGTTATCCACAAGATACTGCAGGGAGCAACGCACTGCTGAAGAGAAGCCCGTCAGAATCATCTGATCTACATAGTCTGTGTAGGCCTGCCACTCCTGGGTTTCTACATCTGTGACACCAAGTAAAGACTGATTTTCCTGGAAGATAGTGGATGCAGTAAAATGTTATATATATATTAACATAAATATGAATGCATACATACAAATATAACGGTGTGACAAATTACCAGTGAAAATATTCTACCTGCAAAAGCTCATGAATCTCTTCTCCAGTACTTGTGATGAGGTCATGTTGTTTGCAAACACTCTCCTCAATTTCAGAGAAGACAAGGAGAGCAGAGCCAGGAGTTCCTCTGGTGATGAATGGCTGATGGCTAAATTTACCCATAAGACCCTGGATTGCCTGCACGTTGGCTTTGCTGCTCTGGACACGACATGAGATGCTCTGGTAATAGTAAAAAAAAAGTACAACAAAAAAATCAACACATAAACCAGTTCAAACCTCAAGTTCAAAATCACCTGAACATATATATCTACAAACTATTCCCTACCTTCACCATATCTCTTGTTGTCTGAATATAGTCCCAAAGATCATCCTGGGCCCAGGTGTGCTCCTTGAGAGAAGGTCTAAGTTGTCGTTTTGCCTCATCCATCTCACTTTTCACCAACCCTAACTCCACAGCCAGAATGGTCCCATGGAGGTGGTTGTACCACTGGGTCACCAAGGTTAGCGTCTGAGTGTGCTACATAACACAGAAATTTTATTTGTGTTTAAGAACATGCTTTGGCCTCGTACAGCCAATATTCTGAAGATAATAAGATAAAAAATTAAAATACTGAAAACCAAGTTAAATACCATGTAGAGTTTCTCTCTTTTGGAGTACAAAAACAGAGCTGCTTCAGGAATTTGTTGGTCCTTCAACATTCCCAGATATTTAACTTCTCGTAGAACCGATGTTAACTAAAGAAAATGAAGAAACCGGTTGGTAAATGTCACTTTGTTATCAAAATTCATTCATTCAACTTAATCTCCTTGTCTGTTGCTAGGACACAGGGGAAGCTACCACTACCCAAATCACACTGAACCATATTGTGAGCCTTCTTGTGGGTGGTAAGCCCAGGGAGTTACAGTATATGGTTCAGGACGATGCTATGAGAAGAGAACCACAGTGGCAACTTTGCAGCTAGTGGATTCAAACCTGAAGCCTTTCAGACCCAAGTTATTTAAATAAAAATGACACATTGTGTACAGGAACCTTAGTAAATAATCACCTAAGTACATAAAGTTTAGACATTGTTGACTCTTAATGGTGAATGGTGATGGTAATGAATAAAACAATGGCTCTGAGTCAGTAGAGTGGGTGTTCTTACTGCTGAATTGAAGTTGACCTTATACAGGCCATTGTCAGCATCCAGTGAGAGGAGAGGGTCACTCAGGTGGGTCTGACAGATCTCCTCCAAACCCTCTGTCCACTTAGTGAACAGATCTTCATCATGTTGCTCCAGAACCTCCAGAATGCGTTCACACTTCCTAAAGACGTCATCTGATTCAGGAGACCCAAGAGGCCTCAAACAAAGAAAAAAATGTGAGAGATAGTCAGTGTAATTGTCTCATTATATCACTAATGTGTGCGTTCAGAACATACATATGGGGCAGCTGGCAGAGGCTGCTCCTTATAGTTAGGATGCGATTCCGAAGCTCATGTGACCATTTCAGGTTTCCTGCCACAGATGGCATGTTCTTTCCCAAGACTACAGAGTCTGAATGCAGCTAAAAACAACAGAACTGGTCGGCCTCATGAATCACTTTAGCTTAATATTTTCTGTGAATAACTGATTCTCACCTCTTCCTGGTGTTGATCAAGGATTTTCTGACATTGGTCTATTTCTTGATTGAACATAGTCAACAACAAGCTGTGGTTTGGAGAAAAAAGTCGTTGGATCCTGGGTCTTTCAAGAAGGGAACCAAAAATCTGCAACAGCTAGATGGGATAAGCATATAAATTTACAGTTGTGCTGGAATTTTGGTGGTAATTGCAACTACTCATCAATATTCAATGTCTGACACAACACATGTTTGAATACAAATTCATCTTGGCCACTCATTTAATTGATAAAATACATGGAAATGTGGATTGAAGTACAGTTTTTTATTCAGTATTTCATAATATTATAACCCTATTATGTCCCTTTATTTTTCAAGGGTTGCCACAGTTGCCACAGTCAACAATTTCCAACTCCCCCTGTCCTCTGTATCCTCCTCCCTCACTGCATCCATCAATCTCCTCTTTGTCTCCTACCTGGTAGCTCCATCTCTAGGATCATTCTTCTACCAAAGTATCCATTGTCCTGCCTCCTAACATGTCCAAGCCATCTCAATCTGGCTAGTGTTTTCTCCAGACCTTTCTGTCTGTGTTGTCCTTCTAATGACCTCATTCCTGATCCTGATTATATAGTTTGTGTCATACTTGTATATAACTTTACTCTTTGTAATACATACTGTATTAGTAACTGTGACTCTCCAATTCATTATGATGGAACCAGTGACCTTAAACTGGTCTGTGTGTTTGGAACAAATGCCCTTTGTGTTCAGTAACAAAAGTGTATGTAAAACAGACGTACCTTAAATGTTGACTTCAGATTTTTGGAGTGTTGAAAAGCCAGATTCAGAACAGTCCCCAGTCTCTGGTCAAAGTCTTTGTTTTGCTCATTGAACTGTTGGTACTGACACACAAAGTCCTGAACAAAGAGCCAAGAATAAATATTCTTTTTGGAAGTGAAAACTTGAAGTAGTTTTGATATTAGCTGAGGTAGCAATTTCTTCGGTATTTTCTGGAATATCTCACATACTTCCAAAAAACCCATACGCTGACACGAATCAATTTCAGATCCAGGTTGGATTATTTGAATCACACTGGATGATGTTATAAAATGAGTGTTTAATGAAGAGTAAATTAAATATTGATGTACCGCGACCAGTGGCTTTTGATCGTTGCTTGGCAACAACTCTGCTTAGATACTTTTCAATTACTCCACTGCTGGGCAGAAAAATAACATCTAATCATCTTTTTTTAATTATTTGGTTGTTCCTGTCAATTCCATCTACAAATTGCTGTGAATCACAGCCCACTGGGGTTTAATTAATAAATAGCGGTGGGATATCAAAAACAACCCCATGATTCAGCAGGCCTCACTTCGCTGGTGTAGTCTAAGGGGTCGTATTTGCTCTCTCTCAGGCTGCGCCAGCGGTCATGGAACTCCTCACTCATGCAAGAAACCATCTCAGTGAGGATCTTCCCCCTGGATCCTCCAAGTTCAATCTTCTCCAACTTCAAAAAGTCCAGCGCTGTTACAAAGATGTCCTAGATGTGAGAAATAAACAAATGATACCTGATGTTCTGATAAGGTTTGGTGGAAAACACAGAGACGACATGTCTCCTTACTAACCTCAATCATCAGCAGTCTTTTCATGATTTGGTCTGAACGTTCAAACACTAGAGCGGCAGGAAAGTCCCACTGCTTTATGACCTGCCCTTGTTTGTAGTACTCTGGTACAAGTTGACGGTATGTGTGAAACTGTTGCTTGAAAGTGCGCAGTACTGAGATAGTTATTTGGACTCTCTGCAGGCCTTCTTCAAGCTCCATCTTAAAGAGCTCCTCTGGGATTAGGTAGCCAATGGCCTGATGACAATGATGTTAACCTGGATTAGAACACTTTTCATTTTTTACATAATTCCTCTTACATTTATTACTGTACCTTTTCAATTATCAGGTTGCAGAACTCCTGCAGGAGCACCACCATGCGCTCTGGTGTACAGTAGTATAGGGAGTTGCTCCAGATGAGACAGAGTGTGTGGAAAAGCGAAGGCAGCAGAACATCGACTTGAGGGAAACTTTTCTCTTCAAAGCTGCTAATCAATTTCCTCAAAGGGCGCAGATACACATCTATGTCCTCTGCTTCCACCAACGCTGTGATAATGACACAAACATATAGTGATCAATACATGATTGCACCCATTAAATCTCATTGGTCAGCAGTCAACCCAAACAGCAGTAGGCTAAATATGCTTGTTGTTTGGAATTTGGAAAAAAATATATACCCTTGTCAACTTGTTGGCAAACAGACTTGAAGGAATAATAATAACTGCTCTTGACCTTTCTCAGGATCTTCATGATGTTCTGAACTTTGGAGCTCTGGATCTGAAAAGAAAAAAGATGCGATATCATTTCATGTATAAACTCTGAAATTTTTAGAACCCAAAACATTTCAATTGAGTTCACAAATTTTAAAGAACTCTTACCTGCAAGTGAATGCCCTCCAGGTTCTCTCTCTGAGTGCTCCAAAACTGAAGTTCAATGTTAGGGCCTGGGTTGTCTCCACTGAGAAGCAGTTTCCCTGAGTCTTTTCTCAGAACATTCCATATCTGCCCTGACCACTGAACTATAAGAGTTTCCATAGAGTATAATAGACCAGAGTCCAGAGGCCAGCCAGTGGGACTGGAGGACAGAGGAAGTAGAGGACAATCACTGGGGTTAGACAGAGAGAAAAAAACCCACTAAATTATTAATTTTT
This sequence comes from Paraplagusia blochii, assembly GCA_016785265.1. NCBI lineage: Eukaryota > Metazoa > Chordata > Actinopteri > Pleuronectiformes > Cynoglossidae > Paraplagusia > Paraplagusia blochii. The sequence continues at coordinate 24,764 of JAFBJS010000846.1, forward strand.
AAAGCTGGAGAAGAAGATTCATTAGCCATGCATTTGTGCTGTGAAATATTGAAAACTGAAAATATATAATTAGCAAGAACCGTGAGAGGGCAAATGTCTGCAACTATGAGGTATAGTTCATTATTATGTATTTTTTCTTTAAGTACATCTTTAGAAAAAATCATATTAACAAATATGAGTTGTATGGCGATAGAATTTTGAGTTTTCTTTCCAAGTTTATTGAGAACACTTAACTATTTCCTGTTTTTTACTGTAATTGTAGTTTTGGACTGAATATGTCAACCATAAAGGGTTGTTTTAGCATCTAAAGCTCATTAGTTAATGTTGGCTTGTAACCTTTGTAATCTGTAAAAAACAAAAACATTGCCCAAAAAGTGCCACAAAGTCTGATTCTGGACTAGTCCACTTAATTATTCACACTGACCTAAGAGCAACATCTTCAGGCCGGGCCCTTTGCACAGACAGGGGCAAGGGCAACAGGGTCCGTCCTTCAGCACGTCCCTTCAGAGTAACCACTTTGCTCCTAAGTATCTCCAGGTGTTTGTGGATGTCGTCGCAGACCACCTGTGGCCAATCTTCATGGTTCAGACCGCTGGACAGCACGCAGACCAGCACCTGAACACAAAGTCGTGAGGTCCTGTCTGTAAAGGGTCTGGACAGACACGTCAAGACAAATTTTACAATGATTACCTCAGAAATGACAACTGGGAGATGGTCCATGGGATATCCAGGCACCTCTCCAAGGTGGAGTTGGTGTTTGAAGCCTTGTTGGGAAATCCTTTTCACATTCCTCTTCAGAACACATAGGAGTTTGGTCTTCCATGGTGGGGATGTCTTTACGGAGTCAACAACAGCAGGAACGCTTTCAATTGCATTGAAAGCACCAGAAATAAGCAATGACTTATTTCGAAAGACGGGCATATTAGTTGATGTGTCAACATTTAGCCCCAGGAGGTGATGTTTATGAGTGGAATATACTGTCTTTAACCTGAACTCCTCACAACTGGGCTGAACAATAAGTAGATCCAAATCTAAAGGGTTAGGGTTAGTTTAATTATCTTAAATAAGAGTATATATTTAACATTTTTAATGTATGTGAATTTATCTTCCCATTCAATTAGTAACTCCCAAGCCAAAAAAGTGTGGACACATTTAGTTTACAACAACAGTAGCTTAGTGCTTCAGAATTTCTTACTTGAGCGTTGCCTGCGTGCAGGGTCCCTCCAGGTCCAGTGAAAAGTAAAAGCCTGTGGGACCAGATGTGGTCCAGGAAATCCAGAATTATTTTCTGGTTTTCTTCAGCTCCAATGAAGCGGTTCCATTTGTCCGTCTTCACTCGCAGGACACAGAAGGCCTGCTCGCGCAGGAAGTCTACTCTCTCATCTGACAATACCACCCCTGTCTTCTGAGCGGAATCCTGGGAGACGCGCAAACCTACGGCGCTCCCACTGCCTAAGCCAGCGTTGCCTCTGGCGGAATCAGCCATTGGGCTCAGCTGAGGAGGAGAAGTATTAAACAGTGATAAAACTCCATTAAGCTGTGTTGTAGACTGTAGAGTAGAGAGATTTAAACCTACCTTATAATTTAGAGCCTTCTGAATGACATTTCAGCAAATGTAGTCTTGTAAATTTCTGTCTGCTGCTTCCTCCACCTCAACTCTGTTGTCTGTCAGGTGGAAAACTGATACACTCTAAGATGTGGAGGGTTATTCTCTGTCACAGCATGGCTTCACTTCATTATCCTGTAACTCTATACTGTAACACGATGCCTGCAGAAGACAGATCGCACTACAGTGACACCATCTGGACAGGTGATGATCATACATCGTAATATGCACAATTGCGTATTCTCCTCACTGACCTCTCCGTCTGCTCCATTCAGTTCAAACCAACACCACGTGGGGGCAGTGTGGTACAGAGTTTGTGACGCTTCTTCGCGCTGCGATCCAAAGTGAACCCTGTAACCGTGACATCCCATTACACATGCCATTTATGTAAAAACATGAAAAATGGGACATTTATTTGAACCGCGTTGGTTAAAATACCACAGGAATCATTGCCCTTTCAAAGATTTTGCCCTTAAAGCCCAATGCATGGATGTAAATCTATACCTTTTTAAGAGTGGGCTGCCTGTCTGGGACAGCTGACATTTGAGCACACTGCTGTGCTGATTTGTTTAATCCATTCTTATGCCTGCTGCAGGTTTGAGCAGTACTAATGAGTTGGCAAAAAATAGTCGCACTGTTTATGAGAGAGGTTGGACAAAAGAGATTTAGCATTTTATACTATATATTTAGGAATAGAGTACAGTCAGGACGGAGCAGCAGGAGAAAGATGTCAGGAGTGATAGAAGAGTGTCAGCTCAGGTGAAGGGAAAGGCTTACAGGACAGTTGTGAGACCAGCCATGATGGATGGATTAGAGACACTAGGAATAGGTAGAAGACAGGAGACAGAGCTGGAGGTGAGCTGGAGTTGGAGGAGTTAAAGATGCTGAGATTCTCTTTAGGAGATACAAGGATGGACAGGATCAGGAATGAGGTGATTAGAGGGACAACACAGACAGGAAGGTTTGGAGAAAATGCTAAAGAAGCCAGATTGAGATGGTTTGGACATGTTCAGAGAAGGGACAGTTGATATGTATATACTAGAGATGGAGCTACCAGGTAGGAGACAAAGAGATTATTGGATGCAGTGAGGGACGACATGGAGGTAGTTGGAGTTAGAGTTGAGAACACAGAGGACATGGTGAGATGGAAATTGTTGTATCGCTGCAGCAACCCCTGAAAAAGGGACAAGCTGAAAGGAAAATAGTTCTATATATTTTTTAAGTTTATTTGTGTATTTCCTGAATGATGGAAAATAATCTAATTGACAAAATATTATCTTTGAAACCTTATGGTTACTTCTCCATTTTGAGTAACTTTAAATTGATCATTCATACAAACTATAAATCTTAGAATGCCTCCTTAAATGCTCTAACACATTTTCATCCTGTGTCTCAGTGTTTGCCAGTGAGTGCTGTTTATAGGCAACGAGTGTTTATTGTGGTTTTTCAATGCGTGCAAATGTTTGTGGTATTATATGCCAACAAAAGTTAGAGATTGAATGTGCAGGATTTATGTGCATATGGCCGTCTAAGCCTGGAGCCAGCGGAGTGTGTCCCCTGGGCGTTTTCACATGCACTGTATCTAAGCCTATTTGAGCCCCAATGACAGCAGGAGCATGACTGCCCATCTCTCTGACCTCGTGCCCAATGTCAGCTCTGCTCTGCAGGGATGTTGGCTGGGAGGACCAGAAAAAGAGATCTTATGGTGAGGAGGAGAAGCAGAGAAGCCAGAGAGGGGTTCAGTGGTGAAACAAAAGCAGAAAAAAAAGGAGAGTGTTTATGAGAGTGAAAAATATCTGCGTGCTTACAGAATACTAATGAGAAACAGAATAGGGTGATGAAGGAGCAGAAGAGCAAAGGCAGAATAGAGATGTGATTTCAGCCGGGTATAGGGGAATAAATATTCAAGTACGGCGCAGAGCAGTCATTGCTGAGTAATGTAAACATGGAGAGCAAGAGGGCGAAAGGAAACAAAAATGTATCCCCGGGAAATACATACATTTTCAGTCCATAACAGGAACACAATATCACCTGTAAGTGAAAGGTAATATTCTGCTTCAGTGCAACTAAACGTGGGGGCAAACTCCTTTTTATTAAACTTACCAAAATGTTTTATTTTGAAGCCTGTCCTTTCTCCGCTTTCTCGCCGTGTCCATTTTTGCTGTTTCCATGACTACGTGTTGCTTGACTATCAGGCTCTGGCTCTTGAGTCCAGAATTGTCTGCTCTCTGCCATGTCCACTCAACCACTCGTCTGCTCCTCTCTTCATCATCGCCTCTTTCTGTCCTCAGTGAAGGGAGGAAATTACATGGAGATGGTTTTGGAGGTTTCACTAGGTTTCAGCTGTGTACGTGAACGCCACCATACACACAGACACAATTATACACACCAAAACTGGTGACCATCATCTACATGGGCACTGGTTGTCTTCAGCTGTTCTCCTTTATAACTCAATGTGGCTTTAAGTCTCTGGGGAAAAATGTCAGACCCATGTATCTCTGAAGCAGCTGGACTCAGGGGGAAGTGGGAAAATGGGTAAAAAAAGGAGGACAGGAAAATGATACAAGGGGAGACAAAAAAAGGTGCTGGGACAAAATTGTCACCACTGCAAAGAAGAAAACAAATTATGACAGCATACAACATAGGACACACTCTCAGGAACATAACAAACACGCACGTTTTGTTCATTTTAAAGCTGGCACATAGCCACTGAAGACCTTCCATAGCTTGGCAAGAGTGTGTGTGTGTGTGTGTGTGTGTGTGAGTGCGTATGTGTGTATTTGTCCGTATGTCCAGATGGTGCTGACCAGCCATCCCTCTCAGGGCAAATGAAGTAAATGGAGCGATTACAGTAATGGCCAACACACACATCTGTCCCATACCTCTGCATTGCTGCCAGCTTTTTTGGAAACAGTCATGCACACAAACACACACATACACACATGCAAAAATTGCAGTTGGCCAGGATGTGTAAAGTTGACCGGAGCCAGGAAATCCCACTGTAATGTACATTCAGTGACATTGACTAGATTTATATTTTTGTTGAAGCCTGCAAAAATGTATATTTTGGACACCAGCATTGGTTTCTTAAAGACAAATCTAATTGTTTTTGGTAAGGAGCAGGAATTTATCTTCAACAAATCATTTCTAAAATGTATCATGTGGAAAAAAAAATTAAAACTAATACCAGTTAGCATAATAAGGCTTTAATCCTTCAATTAAAGTTAAAAACTAAATCTCTCGCGAAGGGTTTTGAGCTGTAAACTATATTAAAAGGTGCCAGACTTTAGAAAAATAACTGATGTGTGTTACGCCGCAGAAGGTGGATAATAAAAGGAAATCAATGTTTCCATGTCTCAGGACCTGGAGTGAGAATAACTGCAAAGACACCAATCAATGACTTTGTCCACTGGAGGACTATTGTGTCAACATTGATGGTCAAAATAACAAGGTTTGGATGAGCAAAGTCAGGGTACAGATCAAATACATAAAAAAAAAAAACAAACACCAGGAACTCTCTCATGGATTTTGATATTTGGTTGATGTTTTGCGAAGAAGTCACAGTACTTATAGTGAATTCAAAGGGGAAGCCCACACGTTTGCTTTACAGCTTATGTAGTGAAAAGTGGAAAAAATATGTGTGATGTTTTCTTTCTTTTCATTCCTCAATTCTCCAAAAGGAAACTCCCAAGGGATTCACAAAGTTCTATGTAATCTATCTCATTTCTTTTAACAATGGAACAAAAATGGATCATAGTGGCTGTTTCCTATCAAAATAGTCTTTTTTTTTCTTTCAGCTTGTCCCTTTTTTTCAGGGGTTGCAAAAGCAAGCCAACAATTTCCATCTCTCCCTGTTCTTTGTATTTACAACTCTACTTCCAACTACCTCCATGTCCTCCCTCACTGCATCCATCAATCCCCTCTTTGTCTCCTACCTGGTAGCTCCATCTCTAGGATCGGTCTTCTGCCAATGTATCCAGTGTCCCTCCTCTGAACATGTCCAAACCATCTCAATCTGACTTCTCTAGCTTTTTCTCCAAACCTTTATGTCTGTGTCTCTGTCTACCCTATTCACCCACAAAGAGAATCTCAGCATCTTTAACTCCTCCACCTCCAGCTCTGTCTCCTGTCTTCAACCTATTCCTAGTGTCTCTAATCCATCATGGCTGATCTCACAATCGTCCTGTAAACCTTTACCTCCACCTTTGCTGACTCTCTTTTCTCCAGTTGTCCAATCCTGCCTGGACTCTTTTCTTCTTCTTCTTCTCCTCCACAGTCTCCACTGCTCTGAACAGTTGATCCCAAGTATCTAAACTCTTGCTTCTTCTCCTCCTTTGCTCCTTGTAATTTCACTCTTCCACTGTTCTCCCTTTCATTCACACACATATACTTTGTCCCCCAGTCCGAACCTCTACCTCTCTAGATTCTCTTGCAGCTGCCTACTCTCACTAAAGACCTCAATGCCATCTGCCACCTCCAGCTCTGCCTCCTGCTTTCTACCTATTTCCTATCAACACAGTGGCCCAAATTCCTCAAATGTGGAGCTGCCTCACAATGACCAGGGGTTTAGAATTCTCAAATCCACTTAATAAAATTAATCACACCGAAAAATCTGTCGAGTGAAATAAATAAAAAAGTTAACCACCAGAACTCTGACGGAAGAAATCTTCAGATTTTTCTTCTGCCTGGTGAAGATCTCTTGGTTCATCTCTTGAACTACACTGAGAGGACTCGTTTCATCTTGTTGCTCTCCTCTTCTCTGCTGCTCTTCGCCTCGCTGTGACCCTGCTCTGTCCTTCCATTATTTCCTTGTATCGATGTCTTTGGTGTTTCACTTTGACCAGCGATGAGTCAAGAGATGGTGGACCACTGGGACTACCCACCAAGGGCAGGTATTCTCTTTGTAGAGGCGATATGGGAGTGTGGCCAACACGCTCCCCGTGTCAGACCTGGTCTTTGTTCCGTAAAGGTCTTTTTCCTCGGTCTGGACTCGGTGATATTTGAGACACAGGTCAGTGTGTGTGAGAAGAGGCTAGACACCAGGAAGTAGTGTGTGTTCAGGTTTTGAGCTTTCTCCTTTGTGTATATTTAAGTGTGTGTGTGTGTGTGTGTGCTGTTTGTACCTTGTCGCTGACAGGATCTTGGCAACCTGCGTGCAAGAAATGCTGAGTTTATGCTGACCACTTCTAGGATATTTTTTTACTAAGTCAACACTCGGTGTAAAAGAACACCCTGTTTTTTTTTCTGGTAGAGTCCTAGAGCGCCCCCTCTGGAATCTGCAAATACAATATTTACAATATATTAAAAAAAAAGAAAAAAAAGACCACCAATATTATCCTGCGTTGAGGAGAACAGAGGTAGTTATCTGTTACAGCAACTTCAACTGTTTGTGTATGTGTGAGTTTTTGTGTGTTCTCGGGACACTCATTAAGACTTGCTGACAGTAAAAAAAAAAACAACTGCAACTGTGTTAGAAGTATAAGACACAGCTCTGTTCAAGGAGGTGAAAGGGGGATTTGTTTTCATCCTGTAGATGGTGCTGTTTCTCTTTTGAGAACTGAATGGAGGCAAACCAGAAAAAATATATTGTGCTTCTTTTTCTTTCACCCAGCATTACTTACTCAGTAAATAGTTGTAGGAGTTATTGCATACACTCCATATCAATAGCTAGAATTCATCTGGTACAAACTTGACGGCTATTTCCCAGAGATACTGGCTCACACACAGACTATAAGCTCTGTGTTTGCTGAGATTCACACTCCCTCACACCAACACAAACACACTGAGTGTTCCCTCGGTCTCAGACTCTGAGAATAAGTATTGTTTCTATTGATTTATCATCATCTGCTCACCTTGGAGATATTAAGACCATAAAACAATAAGGGAGAGAAATACACCTGGGTAACCTCTGAACAAATACAAATTATTTCCACTGGTATCTCCACTGCTGAAGATCCATTGTTGCACCTTCGGGGTTGGAGAAGTGATGAAAAAGTTTTTAAATTTCCATGTCTTACTCTCAATTCATCACACTCTCGCCAACTTTTCTTGAAAAATAGAGGTAAAGTGAGGGAACAGGCACATGTCAAGACATCCCTTAAGAACTGTGGCTTTTTTTTTAAAACCAATAAGGAAAGGCCTACAGAGAGGGAGTACAACAGGAAGGGTATTGTCACCATTCCATACATCGTAGGGGTCTCTGGGAAACTCAGGAGAATTTTTAATCAGCAACAGATTTGCACACATTTCAAACCAGGTGACACCCTGAGACAGTAACCAAAGACAAACTACCAAGACACAAGCAGTGAGGCGTGTGTGGACCTTTACATTGAGGAGACCAAGCAGCCGCTGCACAGGCACATGGCCCAACGTAGGAGATCCAACTCCTCAGGTCAGGATTCAGCCCTTCACCTCGCCACAAAGGCTACCAACCACTCTTTTGAGGACCAAGACGTTAAAATCTTAGACAGGGAACACAAATGGTTTGAGAGAGATGTAAAAGAAGCCGGTGGTGGTTTGAGACACAACCTTTCACCCACCTATGAAGCCCTTTTGGGAACAATACCCAAAGGATTCCACTATCAACAACCAATTTCACACATCAAGGAGAAGTGTGACAAAAACCACTCTAACAATGACGGTAACGACCCATCAATATCCACCCAACAACTGGTATCACACTTCACAGGTAACCCCAGGTCCACCCAACTGGAGGGACATGACACAGCCCTTTCTCCTTACTCATAGGATATGACTTCTATTACTCCCCACGAACAATTAGAACTGAAGAAGCCTCATGGATGAGAGGTGAAACGTTTTCCAAAAAACTGAATGTCCAGTTGCCTAACTAAACTCTTTAACCTTGACCATAATCTTGACCTGGATGACTGAGAACCTTCATATTACTTTTCTTGAAAAAGAGTTATTCAATGGAGCACACAAAACAGTGAGGCCTCTTCTCACACACGTTTTTAGAGATTCCTCATTATATGTTATATAATGTAACATTTATCTTTTTTATGCTTTATGGTTCAGCCAATGATAAAAAAAAGCAGCAGAGCTCGTCTGTGTTTCCATTGAAATATGTGTGGGAACAAAGTGGTGGAATTACAGTACAGTAAATTGACACACTGACTGTAGTGCCAGCCCATTTCGAATGACTAGACGCGCATGTCTGATTGGCTGTCATTGCTCGGCCATTATGTGTGAAGATGTGCTAATGAAGGTAGGCAGTAGATAAATGACAGAACAAGATTTTTTTAACTGTGAGAACACCCCTAGGGCACAGTGATTTTATTTCATTTGAATTCACTCAATGCAATTATTGCAGTAGCTGCCAATTAGTCTATTGTTACGTACGGGTTAACTTATTCAAACTGATCCCGTTTGCCGTCCTTATTAGCAAATGCCTATTTTATTCAAATGCAAATTAAATAAGCAGGTTTGTAATGAAAGGCGCTTTGAGATCTGGAAAAACAAACCTTTGGCATTATGCTTTTTCTAAAAGTCACGCACCTTCACATCCCAAGACAATAGACACCAGTGGAGGGTGTGGTCTAGAGGAGTATAACTACTAGTGTTCCCTCTGATATCCAAGAGAAGACCCAAAAAAATATCTATTTCGACCGACGTGAGGGCTACGAGGGCTTCTCTGTGTAACAAGGGTCTAGAGCAGTGATGGGCAAACATTTTGGTTCACGGGCCACAATTACAACTGGTAATTCCTACAACTGGTCATCAGGCCAGATTAGGAGCAGATAGATGGAGCGCTGATGTGAAGAAATAGATAACCGACATGTAAAAGTTGTATACGGAGACCAAAAGTGTTTTGGTGTTTTTCTCATTGGGAAAACAAAGGCAGAATAATCAAATTACGTTCAGCAGATGCTTGTATTGAATGCATCTAATTTTAACAAGTTTGGTGGGCCACACTATAAAGCTAAATTGGCTGCATCTGGGCCTTAGTTTGCCCTTGCTGGTCCACGCCTCCGAAGGGAGGATCCACATCCAGAACATGCCTTTAGTCCAGGGGTGTCCAAACTGTTCCACAAAGGGCCACTGTGGCTGCAGGTTTTTGTTCCAACCAAGCAGCAGCACACCTGAGTTGGCAGGTTTAATCAAGTGATCACAGTCATCAGACACCTGATTGGTCAAGCTTTGTGCTCTTGGTCGGTTGGAACAAAAACCAGCAGCCACACCGGCCCTTTGTGGAACAGTTTGGACACCCCTGCCTTAGTCCAATGCATTCTCACATGTATGCAAATTAAAAAGAAATACATTAACTCGTAGCTGTAAATACTACTTCACTGTGCCGTACAACATTGATCTTAAACAATCCAGTTAGATGCTGTTGAGTCTTGACCAACACTAAGCTCTTTCAGCCTGAAGACATTTTTTTTACTTAAGTAAACGTGCTTAATGGCCGATGCATCAAAGGCCAGAACACCTTCTGGGTAAAATAGTTTTTCTTTCCACTACAACAACCTCTTGATTTCATAAACCCCACTTTCTCTCTATCAGGTCTGTCCAATTTTCTGCTTTTTTGTTCACACTAACCTGCGTTCTATCCATCTGTACTAATTTAGTCTCACTCTGCTTTTGTTAAATCATTGTTATGTTATGTTTTGTGTTATGTACATTGTTAATAAGCTGTCGTCCCCGGGGATTAGAGATGCCAGACTCACATAACCAAGAATTCACAACACAAAGGGCCAATATCAGCACTTAAACATGATTAACCACGACGCCTCCTCCATTAACTTTAGCCTGTCGGGCTAAATAAATTACCTAATATATTCAAAAACAGTAGCAAAAACGTGACATGAACATTTTCATCCTACCCATGACGATTAATGCGAGCAATAGTTCATGACGTCATTCAATTATATATTTTTTTACATAAAATTCAGAACGTCGACGATACCTACTTGTTAGGAAGACGCTGACGAAGTCTGCTTACTGGAAGTCACCGGCGACATTGACGGTCGACGTTATGACGGAGCTCCGCTTTTCTCCCGGAGTCCCGCTCTCGTATGACTGGTAATATGCGAAAATTAATCTCAGACCATTTACACTGCACCTCTATTTTGTTTGTTTTATTCAAACGTAAATTTAAGACGCTATTTTTACATTCCGTCTTCTAAATTTGTTTGGTTTGTTTCTTCTACGGCCAGATACATAGCGCATCAAATGTCACACTGACCCCGTGTGGTAGACGCCTGTTACAACAAAGTCATTTTTTCCAGACATGATAAATTAATGGATTATTTATGAATCAACGACCAAAATTAAATATACATACATACATAAATAATAAACAATTATTGCACATCCGTAGGTTAGAAATATACGCCCATTACTGACCATAACCTTCCTAGTATAATGCAAGTTTCTGAAACCAATCCCTGTGGACGTTGGGTAAGACAGGGCACACCCTGTTCCATCACATTTGCACATCACAACACTGTGTGGAGCCTGTAATAGAATGTTAAGCATAAATTAACCTCAAGCCTTGCGGTAAAAGCCACAAGCCTGTGGCTGTTACATCTGCAGCCTCTCTGTCCACAACACCACTTACAGTACAGTGGACGGCTGACCAGCAAGAAAAAAAAAAAGCTTTAAAATACATTTCATTTGCAAATGGTAGTTGGAAACTGGAGTGATGCATAAAACCGAGCATCAGTTCGCTCACACTATCACACACAAACAGAGCGAATAGTCATTGATCTGGGTTAAACCTTGATCTCTGTGTGAGAGCATGCTGGGATCGATGTCTTTAATTCTTCTTCAAGTGTGTTCTCGCACGATTCCCAGTCCTACGACTGTGACTCCTCTGCTCGTGTCAGCTGCACTAACATCTTGTCATTTCTATTTCTTTTTTTTTTTTACTTTCTCCTGCCCTTTACTGACAGAATTAAACACACTCACACACATGCCTGACGGTCTGATTAGGTGAGCTGCGGGGGTCAGGCCTAATGACAAACAGACTCAGCGTGTGCACAAACACCTCGGCTTCTCAGATGAAATATAGATTTTCCTCTGTCCCGAATGCTGATGGGTATTGGGCAAAAGTGTGTTTGTGTGTGAGTGTGTGTGCGTGCGCGCGGGTTCGAGCGAGTGCGTGCACACGCTGTTGTGTTTTTGCGTGTTTGACTGTGTAATCTTGTTCTCCGGATTGTTTTGTGTGGCACCAGGGAGAAGCGTGTAAGTGATTGGATGCTGCTTTGTTACCGTTAAAGACCCTGTCTCCAGGGAAATAGGGGGTTAAATAACTGTGTTTTTCTTTATGTGCTATATAAGGTGTGTTTGGCTGATAGATTAACGGGACTGCTGTCTGGTTCCCCGGGGAACTGCAGTGGTATTGTTACTTCCGTGGAAAACTGTCCATCAAGCATGCTAAAATGTGCCAAATGGTTGTGTGTCCGGGTGATTACCGCTACAGTTTCTATACTCTCGCATGTTTGAGTATGTGATTACCTAATACTTTTCCCATTGTGTTTCCCTTGAAGCAGAACATCAAGTTCTCTTGTAGGATTTGACTATTACTGCCTGGATGTAAAAAGGGTCTATAGCATCTCATCCATTCATAAAATGCATAAAACTGTTTTATCTGGAAGTGTGGTCATTATAACTTGATTACTTCATTTATTTCTGATGCACGTGACTCTGTTGCATTAAGTCATGCCATTGGTGCTTAAGAAATGATGATGGCATTTACCAATAGTGAATTCTAAATGAATAAATAGTGTCTAATCAGTCACAAATATAGTACCATAGCTCTTTCTCACCTTTGTCTTCCCAACCATTGTCATGGAAACCAGATGATTGACAGGATCCTCAGACATCGAATTTCAACTGGTGTAAAAAAAAACAAAAAAAACTGGAAAAACATTTACATGTTAAGTTTTTATTTCTCAATTCAATTAGTATTTTTTTTTACTACACAGTAATGTTTCTATAGTAATTGATATTATATTTATGTGCATCAGTAAATCAATCACTCAATGTTTTTCTGCCTGTCTGTCTATGTTTTATTCATGTCAATCAGTAATCAATCAATCATTTAATCTGTCTGTCTGTCTGTCTGTCCGTTTGCATGTACTGTATGTCTGTATGTCTGTCTGTGTGTGTGTCTGTCTGTCTGTCTGTCTGTGTGTCTATCTATCTATCTATCTATCTATCTATCTATCTATCTATCATCTATCTATCTATCTTTCTGTCAGTCTATATGTCTGTCAGTCTATATGTCTGTCCGTCTGACTGTTTAACTGTGTGTCTGTCTATCTGTCTGTTTATCTGTCAATCTGTGTGCCTATCTGTCTATCGCTTAGTTTGTCTGTGTGTCTGTCTGTTTGACTGTCTGTCTATGTTTTATTCATGTGAATCAGTTACGTAATCAATCACTCTTACCTTACCTGTCTGTCTGACTGTCTGTTTGCATGTCTGTCTGTCTGTTAGTCTTTATTCTGTATGTTAGTCTCTCTGGCTATCTATCTGTCTGTCTGTTTATCTGTCAATCTGTCCATCTGCCTATCTGTCTTTCGGTTAGTTTGTCTGTGTGTCTGTCTATCTATCTGTCTACCTGTCTGTCTGTCTGTCTATCTGTCTGTCTGTTTACATGTACTGTATATTTGTCTGTCTTTGTGTTAGTCTGTTTTTTTTATCTGTTCTAACTGTCTGTCTGTCTATGTTTTATTTACAGTATGTGAATCAGTAAATCAATAACTCTATTTTTCAATCTGTCTGTCTGTCTGTTTGGATGTTTGTCTGTCTTCCTGGCTAGTAGTCTGTCTATCTTTCAAACATGCCTAGAAATGTGATCAACTCTGACTAAGTGTCAATCTACGCTGAGGCCCGAGAGAAATGACTTTAAATATTATGGTATAATATGAAACTATCAGCTGCTCATGATCCTGATGAAGATTGTAACAGAGTTCACTTCAGTGAAGTCTGGTGGAAACTGTACAGTACCGTAGTCTGTACAGTAGTCTTTGAGTGCAGCAGTGGGACTTCCTTTTTTTTGCGGTGGCTTTTCCAAAGTTGTTACCAAACCCTTCAGTATTCATACTGTTAGCTCTGTAATATGTTGTAACTGCTATGCAACGATGTGCTTACATTCAGATGTGAACAGCTCCAGGTTCAGCAAAGTGGCTGCCTGGCACCGTCATCTTTGATTATCCTCCTTTGTCCTCCTTTCTGCTCTTCCTGGCTTTCCCTCTCCCCCTTTCGCACATGCATATACACTAACCTCCTGCTAAAACGCTTATCTTTTTGTGCTAATGAAGGGTATTGGGTTTCCTAACAGGCTTTTAAAGCAAGGTGATGGATTGAGGGATGGATGGTTGGAGGGAGGGAGGGAGGAGCGAGGAGGGAGCTGGGACGGGAGGAAGGGGGGAGCAGTAAGCAGGAGCTGAGGTGTCAATAAGCCCATCAGTGTGATCCCTTTTCAGACTGCGAGGTCTGCATGTGCCATTAATGTATTCATTCAAGCACGTACACACTTGCATCCTCACATCGCTTTGGCTCCTCATAAATCTCGGGGCGAAGCGGGGGGAACCAGTCTTTTTGGTGCCAGTGAGCTGAGAGATGGATTGCTGAGATGTCTCTGTGTTGACCAGAGCTGTGATAAATGCTCCAGGGTGCATTTGCATGTACTCTAGTGTATTACATCAGTAAGTCTGTAAGTCTGTGCAGACTGGTACAGAAACCAGCGTTAGTTACTGCATTATTTTGCATAAAGGATAATTATGAGACGCTTACACCACAAAACCTGCCTTTTTTTACTTTTAGGGTGTTTCTGGAGAAGTTACAAAAGGCCAAGTAAAAATAATTTTTCCCCATTTGGTGCCCAACCACTGGCTTAGTGGACTGGTACCGGTCCATGGCTGCATTGGTGCCGGGCCGCAGAGAAATAATGTTTCCTTTTGGCCCCATCTGGCTATTACTTACACTTGATTCTTACCCATATCAACAAAAGTACTTTACAATAAAATGGCTAGGATTCCACCATCAACAATGCAACTATATTTAGTTAAGAAATATTTTCTCAGTGAAGACAACAACAATAAACTCAAAATGAGTCATTGATTGAAGATTCTAATCTTGAATACTGGTCTGGTTGCAGAAAGTTATAGGCTGTGTGCACTCGAGAAATTCTTGGTGTGTCCATGCACAGTTGATTCGGGTAGGAACATTTTATAGGTAGGAAAATATTTCAGAACTCCGTAAATGTAATTTTATTAAGGGGTATTTATCGGTCACAACTTAACGACCAGTACGCGAACACATTTAACCGGTCCATGGCACAAAAAGCCAACTAAACAGGAATCTCTGTGTATAATTTGCCGAACATAAAGTTAGTTACAAATATTCTTTTATATTATAGTGTCAGTGGCGTTAATGTGTCATATTTCTTTATTTAAGCTCATCCCAGCATATGTATAAGGCTGTTTAGAATACATCTGGCTAATGGTGGCCCTAGAGGTAGCTGTTTATCCTTGGAGGTTGCATCATTATCAGTAGCTGTTGCAGCAGACTGACTCGACTCCACATATGAGTTAGTCGAGGCGTCTTCTTTAGTAATTATGTCACTCTTTCGCAAACTATTTTATGGTTTGCAATATTTTTAGCCCTGCTTCTTTCCTTTAACCTGAGATTTTGCTCATTTATGCTCTACTTAAGTTGAGCAAATTTGACATAAGTAGAATTCCACTAAATTTAGTCACTTTAACAGCAACCTGAGGTGCCTCCTGTTGGCGAGGCCCAGGGCTGCGGCCCCTTGTCTCTTAATGCCGCCTTCAACACCCCTGGTCTTGCAGGATCGTGAACTTTAATCCTATTACGCCCTGAAGAACCTAGTTGTGCATATCAAACTTTGACATACAGAATGGCAGAATCTCTTGCGAGGACAGGATTTTCCAACGTAAGCTTAATGTAACTTTCACTACTTAAGAATTTAAGATATTTTTATTCCGAGGTATCAGAGCGAAATGAAATGATTAGAGTTTACCTCACGGCCTACCCTGCCTAGCATAACTTAAATTCTTGCGTTATTCACGTTTGATTGAAGAAAAAAGTGAAATTTTTCCAACCATCCAACACTATTTTATTTTTTCATGTCAGCTGATATTTTTCTGCCCTAATTTATGCACTGTAGAGAACAATGGCAGTTAAATTTATTTTTCCTAATGCAGTTTTCAGGGTGAAAGTGTTGCAAAGTCCAGAGCAGCTGCTCTCATTTTTTCCACTTTCTAATAACACTGATAATCACATGGTTCCCAATCACATTAGCATAACAGTAATGAGAGGGGTAAGTCAACCAGTAGAATATGATCCATAATTCATTGTTGTCTCCCGTTCATTACCCCCTCTGCTCTCAGATGAATGCCTAATAAGTCTATGTGTGCATCAGTGTGTTCCTGTGTGTCTAATAGCGTAAGAAAAAGTTCAATCCCTCACATTTTTCCTCGTCTGACGTGCAGAGCGTTTTTTGAGTAGAACATCAGGTGACCTTAGAAATGATGCAAACAAAAACCCAAAAAGTGGGAATAAACATGCACCATTCTGCATCTGTTTCGGCGTGTGTCTCACTGTGTCCCTCTGTCTCCGTCTCCGTCCCTGTCTCTCCTTTGAGTGAAGCGGACAGCTGTTATCAGTCGCTGACAGAATCCCTCCCCAAAACCCCCTCCTCCCGCTGTCAATCACCGCGCACTGCCACCAAGTTTGCTGTTCAAATAGTCCGTTCCCCATTGTTTACACTGGGAAACGTTTGCACACGTGTGTATTCTATTACCTCTACACTGCCATGGCTCAAAAACAAACACCGCAGGTGGATTATTATTAAATAAGAATATCCTCCCAACATCTTTATTGCTGCAAAATGACTCCCTTCATAAATAAATACATAAGTTAAAGCAGCTTGTTAATATCTGAAAGGGAAAAGTTGGTTCAACTTGCAGGAGCTGGTTTGTGTGTGTGTGTGTATTTCGGAATCTGTCTAATGAGTTGCCCATGTTTTCAACCATTAGTAGTTTATTAAACATCACGAGTCGCTGAGGTTTGTAAAAATGCAGTTAGCCTTAATTTGGCACTACAGGGGCGTGGGGGATTAAATGGAACATCAGGGGCATGGGCAACTGGAGTTGGTGTGGAAATCTCAGTTGCCAGACGAGTTAAGTAAGCCATCATTTTGCTTCACCAAATTATTAAAAAGCCTGAAAGGAGCTGACGGCTGC
This sequence comes from Paraplagusia blochii, assembly GCA_016785265.1. Taxonomy (NCBI): domain Eukaryota; kingdom Metazoa; phylum Chordata; class Actinopteri; order Pleuronectiformes; family Cynoglossidae; genus Paraplagusia; species Paraplagusia blochii. The sequence goes on from JAFBJS010000846.1 coordinate 41,603, forward strand.
GGGCGTCGTCACGAGCCAGGGTCTGAACCACGCAGCGGCGGCACAACAGGTTTTGAAGTGGGAATGTGAAAATTTCTGCGGCCTGGAAGGAATTTGGCACGAAACGGAGAGTCGACGTGAAGAAGGGAAAGAAGGGGTTCAGTAACTTGATAGTAGTTGATGCTCATACTCATAATTACATATTACATACTATATTTTATATGTATATATAGAACAGGGTTTCTCAAATAGTGGGGTGGGACCCCCTGGGTGGTGCACGCGTGACCCTGGGGAACATGCTTTTTTTCCACCGTACTACAATAAAGTGTAATTGCACATCCACTCCAGTAGTTGGCAGTGGCGTGCTCATTGCCCATTGTGCGCAGCGAGTTGAACTATATCTCTTTCTTTTTGTTTTCTTTATGTTAACAAGGATACAATGTTATGCAGAGGTGTAGCTATAACTATTTTATAGACAAATGCTATTATTTATAGTTGTGGAAGAGAGTGGGTGGTGGTGGGGCACAAATTGTTTTCTTCTTGCTAGGAGGGGCGTAAGAGAAAATAATTGAGAAGCACTGATATATAAGAACACAGATGAGATTAGTCTGAGAAGTTACATCAATCTCATCTCATCAACAAAGTATCAGTCCTCTAGTATCTGTTAACTTTGTTAACTGTTAACTGTTAAGTGTTAAAACTACTTTGTTCAATTTTATACCCTTCTTCTCCTTTTAGCTTGTCCCTTTTTTTCAAGGGTTTGCCACAGCGAGTCAACAATTTCCATCTCCCCCTGTCCTCTGTATCTTCTTCTCTGACTCCAACTACCTCCATGTCCTCCCTCACTGCATCCATCAATCTCCTCTTTGTCTCCTACCTGGTAGCTCCATCTCTAGCATTCTTCTACCAATATATTACTTTGTTGAACTTTATACCAGGGATTCTGAACCATTGGGGCCCGGCCCAAAGTTGGGCTGCAGGCGCCCCCTAGAGGGCCGTGAAAATATTAAACTGTGATTATTAAGGGCCCCAGGTCACTCGACTCTGAAAAAATTGGGCCTTGGTGCCACAAAGGTTAAGAATCCCTGCTTTGTACCAAGGCTGCTGATTGGGAAAGAATAATCAGGTAGCAATAAGTGCATCGAGATGGAATTCACAATGCTGACATCAATTTCAGCAGAGGCGCTGATCTTTCTGCCCTTCCATAGTTTCTTTAGACCAGACGAGGTAACAAATCCAGGAGAGACTCTCCTCCTCAGAGCCAAATACGCAGCAACACTCTTGTTTTTTAACGTTGTTCCCGGTGCTGTGCGTCACTGCTCAAAAAGGACATCCCTGTTTCCTCAGTCCATGATGGGACAATGTCAGTGATGATGAGGGAACAGTCAGAGCAGAGGGGCAGAGGACGGGAGGGTGTGGATAAAACCCTGAATGCAAATCCCCCATTCCTGCATCCCTGCTTCTGCTGCCTATGGAACCACAGCAGGAGTACATGCCTCAGAGGCTCTAGTCTGTTCTTCCCTCACGGGGCCGTCGCCATTGTCATGGTGCTTACACCAAGTGTACATCTGTAAGCCTGACCTGTCATGGGAGGAGCTCGAATGGACGGACTGTGCCGCCATTGAATTCCTGCCAAGCGATACAGTTTTCCCCAGAGCATTGCTGCAGAACGCACAGCCAACGGATGTTGCACATTGAAAGCGACAATGCAACAAAGCCCGTGATGAATTGAGTAAACGGTTGCGTGAATATACTACGGCACAGAGTATGCGTTTAAGTATGCGTTGATATATGTTGCCATTTTCACGACTATATCAGCCCTCCTATATCCTGCGTGTTTATCTTATATTTTCAGCAGAGAGGGGGGAAAACACATTATTGTTACGTATGGTGACAGAATCACTATACTCCATATACATTGTTCATGCGCAGCACCGTAGACAATATTCTCCGCAACCTTCGGTTCATGTTTCAAAGCAAGCAGGAAGATGCAACTACGTCGTTTCCCGTTGATTTAACCTCGCACACATAAATATCTACAGCAGAATGACTTATTATGATGTCGTTGCCGCCAAACAGCAGCGTCCCGACGTGAAACTGTGAAAGTTTTCTTTATTGTCCCGGCCGATGAAAATTCATGGAGCTCCGCAGTCATAGCTGACATAATTGATTATTTCTTTAAATTTATCAGTCCCAATGTTGGCACCTAAAGCAACGTTTAATTCAGGAGAGGTCGTAAACCTGAGAGCGCCGTGCCAGCTGAAGAAACTGCAAGGGACACTACACAATACACACTGGCCACTAAGCAGATTTGTAGTTTTATTTTCACTGTGACATCAATATTTCAGGCCTATATTAACTTCATTATGTGTCTTTGCACACTGGAAAAAATATATGGCTGAAGAAAAACTCACTTGAACCTTATCTGCAGCAGTTAAGCCCAGTGTACACAACTATTTTCCCACGATTTTTCAGTTGTGCGATGATGGCAATAAGGCACGATTTTTGGCTCGTGCGACTTATGTCATGTAGAGCAGTGTTCCCCAACACTATTTGCGTCATGGACCGGTCAAACGTCTAGAAATTTTTTTGCGGACAGGTCTTTGAGGTGAAGCTGATAAAAACCACTAATAAAAATGAATGTCCAGCATAAAAGTGGTATTTATTGGACATCTCCTGGACACTCAAACACAAAGGGATCTGGTCCTTTGTCAAAACACTTTTCAGCGTCTAATAATAAATAAAACATAAATTGTGTTAGGCTGAGCATCATCTCTCTGCGGCCCGGTACCAATTGCCCCACGGACCGGCACCGGTCCACGGCCCGGTGGTTGGGGACCACTGATGTAGAGAACATAGGACTACGATAAGCAATAATATCCTTACGATCGCCTGACGACTACTCAACTCAACTTTTATTTGTTCATAGTGCCATATCATAACAACTGTTATCTCAATGCACTTTACAAACAATTATGCATAAAAACAAGATGCAGTAATAGGAAAAAAACAGGAAAATACTTATGATACACCCTCACATCAAATTAGGAACGACCCCCAAAAAACCCAGACGAGAAAAAAAAAATAAAGAAACCTTAGAATGATTGACATTGGAGGGGATCCTCACCCAGGATGGACAGTTGGGCAGCAAGTAGAAAAACAAAAAAAATATATATCTACACAGGTTCTCTACAAAAAGGTCCTTGCAGAGTCAAAACAAAGGCGTGGTCCTGGGTCAAGAACCCAGATTATACAGTGCTAAGGGAGTTGGGCCATGATTTCGAGGCTCAGTCCTGAGTCCAGCATACATTAAAATAAAATAATTTAAAAATAATATTTATCTAGTTTTTTTTATTTGTCCTCTTAATTTAAGTTTTGCTAAAAGGATACTTTTTCCTTTCCTGTCTGTCATGTGCCAGTCCCATGTTTTTTTTGACAGATTAATTGACATTGTCTTTGTTTCGATGTTTTTATTTTTTAAGTCTTGACAGGAAGACAGACCTTCAACTGTGAAGAGAACTTAGAAGAAAAAAGAAAACAACAAGAGAACGGGCCAGGACCTGCTATATCTTTTTTAAAAAATAAAACACTTTTCTTGATTATAGTCGTTCTTGTGAAGTGGGAGCTGGTTTGATGAATGCCGCCGTGATAACAAAACACATTTTCATTTATAAATAATCATAAAAAAAAAACCCCACTTTGAATTGCAAATCAAATTGTTGATGCACGGAGCTTAATAATGCATCCTGTCAATCATGAGGTGAATGTTAAGGAGAAAGATGTGGGCAACAGCATTAGACAAACAATGATGTACAGACTTTATTTTTTTGCTGTTGACGAGAGTGGAAGTCGGTGTTCATGCTTAAATATTTTGCAGCTATAATACCTGGACTGGGTGTGTTTTTTACGCCGGAAAAAGTCTTTCATTTTTAATGAGCCAACATCTGAGCAGTCTGGAAGTATATCGCTCCACACTAGATCACAACCGTCACATAAAATACTACATTTATTAAATATTTAAACAAGTCAAATTAGTCATAATAATGGGACGAGGGGCTAATATTGTATCATTATATTTTCAGTTTCAGACCCAAGGCTGTTCTGCTCATAAAAGTAGAGAAAATCTAAAACCACCCGTTTAATGTCTCATCATTGACATTTTACTTCATAGTCATGACTCCTGTCTCAAATTTCTTTGACTCTTATTGGATCATTTTAGCAAATCACTTTTTTTATCTAATGGTTTTGTTTAGAACCGTATGTTTCATTTTACCATGTCTTCATCGTCATCATCTTCTTCCATTGCCGGGTAACATTGCACCATATTGTGAGCCTTCTTGCGGGTGGTGAACCCACAAGAAGTGATGTGGGTTGGGACGGTGCTACGCTCAGAGTACCTCAGTGGCAACCTGTCAGCTGGTGGATTTGAACCGGGGACCTTGCGGACCCAAATCCGCCTCCCTAACCACTAGGCCACCACTGCCACATTTTACCATGTCAATAATTATAATAATAATGATGGGTGGCAGTGGTGGCTTAGGCGTTGAGGAAGTGGACTTGGATCTGCAAGGTTTCAGGTTTGAATCCACCAGCTGCCAGGTTACCACTGAGGTGTTCTGACCATAACATCATATTCACACAAATAAGATGGGCTCACCACCCACAGGAAGGCTCACAATGTGGAGCGGTGTGATTTGGGTGGCAGTCGTGGAGACTGAGGCCCCTGGTAATGGATGAAGATGAATGAATGAGTAAATTAAAATTATAGTAATTATAATAATAACGGGTGCCAGTTGTGGCCTAGAAGTTAAGGAAGGGGACTTGGGTGCACAAGGTTTCAGGTTTGAATCCACCAGCTGCCATGTTACCACTCAGGTGCTCTTAAGATAACACCATACAATACTACTACTACTACTACTACTACTACTACTACTACTACTACTACTACTACTAATAATAATAATAACGTATTGCGTCTTTTGAATGTTCTTAAACTTTTCATTTTGATCATCTATTCATCCTGATTTCACAGCTATCACGGCTTAATTATTATATTGATTTGACATTTCATTCCAAACTCTGAGTTGCAATGAGATTTTCAATACAATCAAGATATGTTTTTGTGGACACGCACATGGACACACGGTCCCTGGGAGAGATTGAAAAAGAGAGCGACCCCAGGACGCAGTCTGTGAAACCGGGAGAGTGAAATGATTTAGCCGCAGTTTGCTTTCATCTACATACTATTTGCTTTTAACAAAGCGTTGTATCGCTTATACGTGACCTCATGATGATGGAGAGCTGTTTGCACTCTGGGAAAGCGGCGAGGAGTTGGATGGAGTAGATACTGACGGGGAATAAATTTTGCATTACTCGGCCTTTGATGCCTTTGTCTCTACATCTCAGTCCCTGATGTCATTACTCTTTGCATCTCATCAACATCCATCGTCGCCCCATTTGTCTCTTCCGACTGTGCTCTCAGGTTTTCTAGCTCCCCGTGTCCTTGAGGTCCTTTATTACATTGCTTTATTACATTTCCTGTCTCATTTTATAATCTTTTTTTGTCTTTTCATGGTTTTGGACTCATTGTTTGTTGCAGACGCATCACTCAGAAGGTGTGGCCGAGGCCTGGAGAACTTTAATCTGCTTAATTAACTCTGTGCATCCTTCTTTCTCATAGTGGGTGACGTGGAGAAGGGTGGGGCGAGAAGACATATTATTTTCTTCTTTCAGGAATATGCAACAGTGGTGTCACATTAAATCCTTCCCCCGTGGCTTTATTACAAGAGCAGTGTCCACTTAGCATATTGATTCATTAAATGATTCCTTCTACAGTCCAATGCTTTATGGCGTTATTTAGCACGTGGGTAGTTCATCCCACGGTTACTTTTGCATATGCATGTGTGTGGTCATACTGTAGTGATGCCCAAACACTGTGGTCAGACATGGAAAGACATAATTGGTCTAAAACAGGTGCCAGTGCCCCGCCCCAGTATGGTGCAGTGTGATTTGGGTGGCAGTCGTGGAGAGTGCTTCCCCTGTGATCCAATAACGGTTGAGAGCATAAGGATGAATGAATAGTTTCAAACAAACCTGGGCAACCTATGGCCCGGGGGGCAAGTGTGGCCCGTTTGACAAGTTAATCCGGCTCAGAAAAAATGTCCAAATTATACTACTGACTTAGATTATCATTATGCTTCTGCATTAAAATGTTTTTTTTTTTCACAACTGTAGTATTAAAACATATTTATTCTATTGTAATATTATCTCTGCTGCAATGCACATCTTTACCCAATAGGTGGTGTGACAAAAAGCCCCTTTTTTTTGCATTTAGGCCTATGCATGACATCTATCTCCTCCTGTCCGGGTCCAAATGTCAAATTTTAGCCCTCACTGTGGCCCGTCAGCCAAAATAGTTGCCCCATCTGGTCTAAAAACAGGTACATAACTTTCGGTCCTCGTTTCAAAACCTTGTGATTTAAGCTATCTCGTAAATTAACCATTTTTTCTCCCTTCTTTTCCTTTTTCTCTGGTGTCATTTCACTTGTTTAACTGTATTTCCACACTTTCAAAATAAAATGTTTTATTAATAAAATGTCTTTTGTGAAATTCCGTGGCCTTCACCAAAAAAAAACAACCAACAATAGAGTACTTGTTGAGTCACTTTTCTCTCTTACTTCCAACATGTTCTGGCTTAAAATGTTTTTTTTTTCTTTTTCTGTGCTCCACATAACCTCTGTTGTGGTCTCTTAGTTTGTAAATCCACCGCTAATGCACCTGGGTTTCATTTAAGGATTATTTATGGGGATGAATTGGTGAGTGTTTGCGGCTCTCTTTAAATAGCTGCACTGTATTTGACCCCTCCTCCCCCTCTCCCTGTCTCCATCAGTTTATTCTTCCGTAGGTAATGAATCAGGTTGGGTTAGGAAAAAAAAAATATATAAAAAAAACCCCCAAAAGCAACACCACAGGAAAGCTAATCAGGCGTTACACGTTTACACCTAATCTATGGGACTTTTATGTGAGACCTGTCTCATAAATAATTACCACCACTCTTGTTTATCCTAATTATCATTATTGAGAGTGTTTTGTCAGCAGGCTATCTTCTGCAAAGTGTCTCCGCGAGACAGAAAAGGACAACCTGTCACGCTCCTCTCCTTGGCTAAGCCACCCGAGGTTTTGTTATACAAGAACTCTGTCCTAAAACAAAACCGTTGACATAAAGGACATACTTCCTCTATCCTAAAACGCAACATGGAGGAGAAACTTCAAGGAGGATTTGACATTGAGATGGTTGCTTTAGATATACTGGCTGCCGTTTGTGAAGGTCGTTGCACATATTAGCTCAAAGGAAACTGGCATTCTGTAGCAGGCAGAGTTTTGTATTCCACCATTTAATTCCTGTTCCTGGAGAGACACAGAGGCTGAGATTGTTAACCCGACTCCTCTTAGATTAGAATAATAGCTGCTAGACCTGTGACCTTTTTAGATTAAATGCTGCGTAGAGTCTTCCCCGCTGTAGTTGTCTTGAAGGTTCCTCTCTTCCTCATTTACCAGGAGAATAAATTGATCTCAGCCACAGAAAGGACAAGGTTTAATAAGGAGAATATGGTGTTTTTGAGCTCCCTGCTTTAGTTTGTTCTCTGTTTTTTTTTTTCTCTGAGTGTGTATTGCAGATTTAATTTGGGTGGCTGTCGTGGAAACTGCTGCCTCTGCAATCCAGAACCCTCTGGACCTGAGTCTGTTTCCTTAACCACTAAGGAACCACCATGAATGAAACAGATAAGAAGAGTAATGAATGAATGAATGGATTGCAGTTGAGGAAACACATCAGATCTGGATCTGGATCTCTACCTCAAGCATTTGGGTTTTCTTGTTAGAATTCAGTTCTGACACACACACAAAAAAGGATATCTTGATTTGGCAACACATGTCTTGTCAGTGATGATACATTTACTTTATGATAGGACAACTATGGTTGTTGTCGCTCGTAGAATTAAAAAAAAAAAAAAAAACATATAAAATCCTGATTTAGTAACCGGGGTGGCTCCATCAGATACTGATCTTGGATAATACAATAATAAAACATCTATAGCAGTGCTAAACATGAGTCTTGGGGACAACACTGGTCCGCAGTGTGTCAATCTGTCCTGCTTGATGAATAATAATAAAAAAAAACCCTTTCATGTTTAGAAAAAGTTATGTTTCATTATATGTGAAGTATGTCTAATATATTTTCTTTGAAATAAAAATGAAACATAAATACATTTTGTTTTTTATAGGATAATTTGTTATGAATTTTTCCAAGGGCATCACCAACAACATATAGGCTTATGATATGGACAGTGCGATTTGGGTGGCAGTCGTGGAGACTGCTTAAGACCAGGTAACAGATAAAAGGATGAAAATGAATGAATTTTTTTAATGTACTGTACATCCTGGAACCAAAATGGGTCAGACACCAGTTCTGTCATGTGGACACAAGTGGTCTTTTATTAACTAGGGAACTGTCTATGAAACTGTCCAGGGTCCTGAACGACCATTAATAGTTACGAGGTGACAGGTGATTGATAACCCAAAATATGCCTACACTGCGGATAAAGATACTATTTAGCCAATGCTTATCAATGAAATGTCTTGAAGAAGATTGCTTACTTTCTAGGTTTTAAGACGCGCCATTTTAACTGAATAACTAATTATTCTACTCGCTAATTCTATGCTTATTTCTGTCACTATGTCCCTTTAAGGTTTAGAGAGAGGACACTGAAGTGTGTACGCAGATGCACGGGCCCGTGGTGACTTTACGTGCTTCATTTCACATTGACACTGTTATCCAAGGTTAATCTTTATGCCAACACCCGTCTGTCTGCCCCTGCCTTTCTATTTTTCATCAGGGCTCCCTGTCGCTTTCCCGATTCTCTCTGCTCCTGCCTCCTTCAGATCAATGGCCTGGTTGACTTGAGTAAATCTTAATGGTCAGAGTGTGTGTGTGTGTGTGTGTGTGTGTGTGTGTGTGTGTGTGTGTGTGTGTGTGTGTGTGTGTGTGTGTGTGTAAAAGTTTAGCCATGGGTGTTTGTGCCTGTGTGTGTCTCTGTGTGTGGGCTTGAAATTGATTGTGGCTGGACAGGAGGCAGGCAGGCAGGCGTGTGGCGGTGCCCAAGGGGCAGGACAGTGCTGACTGAGCAATACTTTACACAGACACACCAACACACTCACACTGCAGGGATGCAGGCAGGACAACTGTGGAGGGGAACTCTAAACCTGGTAACCTAATTCCTCTTCTAAATCATCAGATATACTGTTTTTCAGACCAAGGCTAAACTAAATGAGCAATTAGCTGCATCCAGGCGTTCAATGTCTCTCTGCTCTGCGATGGTTTTCACTCTTCAGGGCTACACTACAGTAACATCACAGACGGTATTACACAACATGCTCTTTGGTGATAGTTTCATCCGAGCTTCTAAATGAAACATCTATAAAATGTTACAAGTCAAGTGTTTGTGATTTCGATGAATGAAGTTTATCAGATAACCACCACCGGCACAGATCACAAACAGGAGTCGCATTTATCCACTTCAGGTACATTTATACTCTGTTTGACATTTGATTAAAACTCCCTCCAGTCTGCTACTGAAAAGTCTCTCTGATATGAGATTGTGTCAAAAACAATTTCAAGTCCAACATTAAGTTGATATCATGGACGTGTCAATTCACCTCCAGGGCAAGTTCATGTGATTTGGGCGGCATTTGTGGAGACTCAGTGACAGATAAGTACATAATAATAATAATAATAGTAATAATAATAATTATAATAATTTATATACATATATGTAGTTGTAAAAGAATATTATATATAGATATACATATATACATTAAATTATATTATATAATTATTATTATTATTATATTGAATTATTATATTATATTAAATGTGTACTATTGTTGACCTGCCAGTCCAGTGTCTACAGACTGGTGGGATTTGTAGTATTGATGCCATATTTTTTGTCATTATCTTGTCAAAACAGGAGGTTTACAATAAAATAAAATTAGGAAGAAATGAAAAATGACAGAAATGACAGAAATGATGTGTTTATAATAAATGTGTTTGTATATATTTATATATGTGTTTATATATTAAATATGCAATTGTAGAGAGAAGAAAATGTACAATGATAAAATAAATCTTGTTTTGTTTTTGTTTTTTTTGGTCTATCTATCTATCTATCTATCTATCTATCTATCTATCTATCTATCTATCTATCTATCTATCTATCTATCTATCTATCTATCTATTTTGTTAAAATTATTATTTACATCATTTATTCATTCATCTTCACTGACTTATCTGTGTATCTGGTATCAGGGGCAGTAACTAACCACTCGAACCACACTGCTGCACCATACTGTCAGCCAACATCAATACATCAATAACATCAATACTAATCTCTTAGAAACATCAAATTGGGAAAAGAAAAAAAAAAAAAAAGAAAAGTAAAACTTGCAATTTTGTCCCTTTGTGTATAAATATGTGAACACCACTCCATGCAGTATCCTCTTTAACAGCTTTCCGCAGCAATTATTCAACAAAGTGCACAATCACTAAATGTCAGAAGTGCCAGGAACAGGTTGAGACGCAATCAAGTTCAACGTACACTGATGAATTCTTCCATTATTATTTGATTACCGTTCATCGGTGTGTACTGCACAGACTCTGCAGCTGCAGCAGAGTTCCTTCTTTCCTGTAGATAATTGCAGACTATGTCTCATATACGTATCTGTGAGTGCGCTCAGCGTGGTTCCCCACTCCAATCAGGGGTCTTCAGGGCGGATGGATCATCGTCACATGTAAGTGAAAATCAGCCTGATGAACTGTAAATCTGCCTCATCTTCGCGGAGAGGAGTTGAGGCACGGACCCCCCGCCGCGCTTGGAAGCCACGGGCCAGGTGGTGTGAGATGAGCCAAAAAGGTGTGGGTTTGCGAATGAGTGCGCATGTGCCTGTGTGTGTGTGTGAGAGAGAGAGAGAGGCGGGGAAGGGGTGGCATTCAGCAGGCACCTGGTGCTGACAGGCATTCATTAAAACTGTAATCCAATTCAGATAAACCACCCCCCCACCTCCCACCCCGCCCCCCAAAAAATGTGCTTTGAAGGGCTTTGTGACAGCTCCTTTCGTCTAGGGTTATTTCGTCCATTCCTCCTCTCGTCTCTTCTCCTCCCCTCTCCTCTCCTCTCCTCTCCTCTTCTCTCTCCTCCTCTTCCTTTCTCTCCTGTGTTCTGGTCCAGTGTCAGTGGAGAGCGACATCTACACTGAGGCGGATTTTTCTACTGATGGTGGATCACCTCTGTTTTGTAACAAGTTAATAAAGTTCCATTTAAAAAAAATCTCCTGATGTCCCTTTCTTTGTATTATTCCTCTCCCCTTCTCTCCTGACTTCTCCCTCTCCTCTCATCTCCTCTCCATTTCTTATCTCTCCTCTCCTCTTCTCTCCTCTTCTCATCTATCCTTTTCTCATCTCTCCACTCCTCTTGTCTCCTCTTCTCATCCCTCCTCTCCTTTCCTCTCCTGTCCTGTCCTCTTCTCTCCTCTCCTGTCCGGCCCTGTCCTGTCCTGTCCTGTCCTGTCCTGTCCTCTCCTCTCCTCTCCTCTCCTCTCCTCTCCTCTCCTCTCCTCTCCTCCCCTCTCCTCTCCTCTTCTCTTCTCTTCTCTTCTCTTCTCTTCTCTTCTCTTCTCTTCTCTTCTCTTCTCTTCTCTTCTCTTCTCTTCTCTTCTCTTCTCTCCTCTCATATTTTCTCCTCTCCTCCTCTCTCCTCTCCTCTCCTCTTCTCATCTCTCCTCTCCTCTCCTCTCCTCTCCTCTCCTCTCCTCTCCTCTCCTCTCCTCTCCTCTCCTCTCCTCTCCTCTCCTCTCCTCTCCTCTCCTCTCCTCTCCTCTCCTCTCCTCTCCTCTCCTCTCCTCTCCTCTCCTCTCCTCTCCTCTCCTCTCCTCTCCTCTCCTCTCCTCTCCTCTCCTCTCCTCTCCTCTCCTCTCCTCTCCTCTCCTCTCCTCTCCTCTCCTCTCCTCTCCTCTCCTCTCCTCTCCTCTCCTCTCCTCTCCTCTCCTCTCCTCTCCTCTCCTCTCCTCTCCTCTCCTCTCCTCTCCTCTCCTCTCCTCTCCTCTCCTCTCCTCTCCTCTCCTCTCCTCTCCTCTCCTCTCCTCTCCTCTCCTCTCCTCTCCTCTCCTCTCCTCTCCTCTCCTCTCCTCTCCTCTCCTCTCCTCTCCTCTCCTCTCCTCTCCTCTCCTCTCCTCTCCTCTCCTCTCCTCTCCTCTCCTCTCCTCTCCTCTCCTCTCCTCTCCTCTCCTCTCCTCATCTCTTCTCTCCATACCTATCCTTTCTTCCCCACATCTCCTCTTGTCTCTCCTCCCCGTCCTTACCTCAAACTGTGGGGGAAACAAATATCTCCCCCTGAACTCCTCTCCATCTCTTGCCTTCCCTCTCCTCTCAGCTTCCTGTTTTAGTGGTCCGTCCAGCTTTTACATTTTCTCTCCTTGTCTCACAGATTTTTATCCTCTCCTTGTTGTTGGACCGATCCTCACCAGATGAAATCACACTCCAATTTTCTCCAGCCAAATCCTTCTCATCTAGTCTTTTTACTCCTGTATTTGTCTCCCTTCTCCTCCTCTCCGCCCTTCTTATTCCCTCTCTCCTTGTCCCTCCGGTGGTCCTGCCTCCGACGACTTCCTAAATTTAACAGAGCTGTCATGCTGCATATCCGACAGGTTTCTTGATTGGCAGGAGAGTGTGGCTTCCTGGAGTGCGGCTCCTGACTGCTGTGCTCCACTCGTGCCCGTGTGTGACGCCCTTCCTGTGTGCACTTGTGAGCCTAATGACTGCACACACAGCCATCTGGGCACTAAGGGTAGAGGTGTATCAGTGCATCAACCCAGGCTCAGATCATGATTGCAGGGTGAGTAGCGGAAAGAGGAGTGAAGTGAAGCTCTTGTAATGAAAGTAACCTCGGGGAAAAGCAGCGTGAAGCACACTGATGTCTAGATCCAGACGTTTTTGGGTTTTTTTTTTAACCATAAATAGAATAGATTCCTTTTTACTTAAGGTACACATGTTGTTTTTTTGCAGCAGGAGATCATGGAGGATTCAACAGAATATTCACATACTGTCATGTTTACGCCAGTTCCTTATCATACATGAATGTGTTCTAATACTCTGGCTTAGTAGATATAGATCTACCATTTATCAATCTCCTACCTGGTAGCTCCATCTCATTCTTCTACCAATATAAACACTGTCCCTCTTCTGAACATGTCCAAACCATCTCAATCTGTCTATGTTGTCCCTCTAATCACCCCATTCCTGATCCTGTCCATCCTTGTCTCTCCTAAAGAGAACTGTCACCCTTAAAGCAAACAAGGGACAACGATGTACCAGGATAAACCAAAGAAGAAGCATCAACATTAATTCAGTGTGAGATGCAGTTGTGGAAACTTCAACCATCCGGTAATGGATAAACGGATAAAGATGAACAGATGGATGGAGCTCTAATCTGTTTATAATTTACTTATTTTAGATGTTTTCTACCCATCTGCGCCTAAATCTTTTAATTAATAAAGTCCCTGCAGTGATACTGATGGAAGGGGAGGAAGAAAAAAAAAAAAAAAAAGCAAACTCCTTGTTATTGTGACCCACACCATTGTGCACAACGAAATGTGACTTCTGCATTTAACCCATCACCAAAGTGAACAGTGGGCAGCTTCATTAGACTAACAGTGATTGGGGACTATGGTATGTTAGTTCACCTTAGTGGTAACCTGTTGGATTCAAACCCCAAACCTTTCAGGACCTGAGTCTGTTTCCTTCACCACTAAGGAACCAACCCCAATAATAGGTAATATAATAATATATTAGGTGATGCAGCACTGGCTGGTTGATGGATGGTTTGTTAGGTGAAGCACATCAATTGATCTGGACAAGATCTACGTCAGTACAGACCTATCATTACTGGTTGCCACAATAGTTTATTTATTTACCTGCACATTTGTGACCAGGAATAGAACTGGGTCTGAGTGACAACAGCATCAGGTCATGTTGAATGTAAATGCAATATCATGAGCCTCACACGACCATTCCACACCAACCCCATGTTACTAAGGCACACTAGAGTGAGGCCATTAAAAATGTCAGCGCAGGGAAGTGGCCTGATTGGCCAAATGACCTTTAAAGGGTAATTGCTATTTTTTTTTTTTAAACTAATATAGACAGAGGTTTTGAAAGGAAGCCAAACTTATTTTTATTGAAAACAATAACCCCAGAAAATAAAAGAATGTTTCTCCATAAAAAACATTGGCCAGAGTTATTGGGAAATTGATCTTAAATATCTCATAAGAAGGATGTGTAAATGGCATATACTTTTCGAGATCCATACAGCTCCCTTTGCCTTGTGCTGTTAAATATTTCAGTACTATGAAATCCACTTTAATATTGCAGTCATTTACCCTGTCCTTATTTTTAGCAGCAGGTCAAGGCTGGCGGCTCAGTCCACTGTCTTTAAAGCCTGACTACTGTCTGCGGAAAAGGTTACTGAGAACGAAAGTGAAGGTGAAAGTTAAGTTCAAGTTATGTCAAATAAGCTGGGAGGACAAGGGGAGGAAAACGGAGACAAAAACACAACTGTGTGTATCTGGGAATATTGTCCCCATCACAAATTGGACTTCATTTTGAAAAAAATAGACTGTCAACAATGCAACGTCGGTGACGGTGTAGTCTCCCGAGCGGCTGTAACCTCTCAACAGCATTTCTGTGGCAGAGCAAATAATTACCATCTAAGTGTTTCCCCTTAAATGTGCCCATGACAAACATCATCACCACTGACACCACCATCCTCAGAGCGAGCAGCGGGAACCCGGTGGTGGTGATTCAACATCATTAGTGAACATGACTGGCTGTGGGCATTAGAGACGCAACATTACGCCAAAACCATGCCGGGTACTAATGACCTGGAAAACTAGATACCGTCTCTTCGCTCGCCATCTTTCACTCGCTGAAATATGTGGAAAAACCTAAACCTGAGAGCAAGAAAAACAACAACAAAAAAAACACATTAGAAAGAAAAGTGAAAAAAAAAAGAGTTTTTGTTATAACTTGCGCTTAGAAGATAAACATGAAACACAGGAAAGCGGGAGATTTTCTCCCTCTTGCTGCAGCAGTATTAACCGTAAGCTCAGATTTAGCTTCCCGTCCTCCGTCCTCCTCTATCATGATACATCACACACAGGTAGTCTCTAAGAGAGGCTTTAAGAGTCACAAAGCAGGAAGAAGAAGAAGTCGCTTGCTATCTGCTAAACCTGGTCTTTAAAGTTCTCCTTCCCTGCCACTGGATGCAGCATCTGTGAAATTGGGGAAACGCTGGAGAATCCCATTTTCAGAAAGACATCACACTGAGGGCGCGCTTATCTGTGAGAGCCGATACGGCAGAGACATTCGAGTGCGTTCACGTGCCTGTGTCAGTGTGTCTGGCTGAGTTTGAGAGCACTTTATCATTTTCATACGCACCAGCCAGCAGACGACCTTTTCCCATTTTTGCATAGACGAGCGTGTGCTCCCCCTGTGTACTGTACGTGTGCAGGTGACGCACCAAACAGGAGCCCTCCCACATCCAGGCTATCATCATGGCACCTCCTGCTATTATCACACATCTGACAGCCCACTCCAGGCTAAATTAATTTCTCCCCTTCGTTCCGAACGGCTGGCCTTCATCTCCTCCACCCTCCTCTGCAACCCCTCTCCATTTTTTTTTTTTTTTTTTTTGCCATGATGGCCCTGACCACAGCACACTCTTCCAAGTCTTTTCTCACATTTTTATTTCTTCCTCTTTTGGAACGGCGCGAAGAAGTGTGCGTAATTCTATTGCGTCCGTACCACTCAAGGTAGACGTCCTCTCTTCCTCCATCCACAGAGCCATTAGAATAAAGAGAAAAAAAATAAAAAAGAAGAATTTGCAAGAAAGCTTAAAAGGGAGGCAATGATTTTGGCTGTAATGGCTTTTTGGGGAGAGCAATTTGCACATCATTTCCATTATAAAGCATTAGATACAGACATGGACGACGGCCACAATGGCTTCAGCTCCTGTAATTTCCATGTTTTGGGGTTTTTCCTTTGAAGAGGAATTTTTTTTTTTTTTTTCACGTGAATTCTTGCAGAAAACTCATTTATGACTGTAACATGTGATTCCTTAAATAAAAATTAGCTCAAACAAGGCTAAGAAATGGTATTCAGCACAGACAATTAGATGCACCATCTGTCTCATCCTCCACCAGTCCCCTGTGTCAGGGGAGTAAATACCAGCCAACTTTGTTAAGTAAATGGCACCAACTCCCCGGTTTGTGTGCAGACAGATAGGCTGAATATTAATATGGCGGCACTTCCTCATATTAGAATGTGGAGGAAGACTCCATTACTTAATGTATAATGAGACGGGTGGAGGGAATCATTTGCTTGATTATGTTAGGCCATATGCTTCAGTCACAACAGAGCTCATGGAGAAAAAAAAAAACTTAATAAATAAAAAAAAAAAAACACACACACAACAGAAGCCCTGAATCACAATGAGGATGAATTCCTGTCCACTGATGATCGACCGGACCACAAGAGACCCGTCTCTTCCTCCGTGTGCTTTAATGCATGGGCTCTATTTTTAAAACCTTTTGCAAGATGCGACTTTGTGCTGACTAGGTAACATTTCCCCGAGGCGATGTGATATTTTTTTTTTTCATTTATTTATTCTAATTTTGATGTCTTCTGCAGAGGATTAAGCAGAAACCGTTGTAGGCGCCGTGCCATTTTATTGTCAAGGAAGATTATGATTTATGTAAACCGTTACACACGCCTTACTGGAAGTGGCTGACAAGGTGCAATACAAACTAAAATCAGGTTTTCCTGCTAGGAATATGTCAAGAATTTACTTTATTTAACATCGGACTAATGATGAGAACTGCCTGTGAGCTGAGATTCAGAAGCACCAGGACAAATTACTTTAGTACAGGCATTGGCAAACTAAGGCCCGAGGGCCAGATGAGGTCCATTGAGATTTTTATTGCGGCCCGTCAATCTTTTCCAAATTAAATCATTTATTTATATTATCATTATACTTCTGCCTTTTCCCTGTAATAATGTGTTTCCTCAGTAGATGTTGCATAAAGGGTTTTAGAAATGTAGGATTTAAGGTTGTGTACATGACTTTTACACGTCATTTATTGTTTTCTGCTCCGGAATCGTCCTCTGTGTCCAATTCTAGGACCAATTGTGGCCCGTGAGTTAAAAAGTTTGCCCATGCCTGCTTTATAGCACTTCAAGATAGTTCAAAACAAGAACATTAAATCTTTACTTCAGTTTTTCACGAGTGACAATGTAATTCTTCTTCATCTAAACTCACATCTTGTCGGGGTGTAATATTGCCTTCACGCTTCAAGCTCTCTATTCCTATCCATTCCTACTATCTAGCAACCTTTTGTTGTGGTACATCCTTCCGGATTTTTCTTTTTGTTCTGCCTTTTCCTTTTTCTTCCACCCCAACCTCCAGCACAGCATCCTGGACTGGGGATAAATTAACCTTTCTGAGCAACAATGCCATTACAAGCATGGATGCTTCCCACTCTGCATGCATGTGTGTCTCCCTGCTGTACACTCTGTCTGTGGGAGACACACACATACACAGCGACTGTGCAGGCAGAGTCACACAGACTCTGCCTGCAGGGAAAACACGGATGCAGCCTTTTGTTTTTGCACTTGTTTCAAATTACAGTTTGTTTTATTAATGCTATGGTAATCCGGCTTCCCCTCCCTCTCTGCCTCCCTTCCTCCCTCCCTCCCTGGCCCCCTGCCTCTTGAAATAGGGTAAAGCTCCGAGGACAACCATTGATCTAAGCGGCTCCAGAGATCTCATGGCACTTTCTAGCGTGTCAATCTTTCATGAATGCTGCGGCAGGAAAGGAGCCGTTGGGGAACTGTACTAGACAATACGCTTAAAACAAAGGGCTGGGATCAAGGAGGAACCGCGGGTGAAACGACCAGATCCTTTTTTTTGCTTCGCTGCCAACTTGTTTTCGCATTATATGGTTATTTACACTGCATGCTGTCAGATAGTTGGCTGAGTGCAACGGCTGCATCCGAAGGCAAGAAAAGGAAATATTGTGAATATATGTGGTTTGCTTTCGAAACAATTTGTAGCAATTATTATTTAATATAACTAGGGATGCACAAAATATTTGTCGGCCGATATCATTGACGACATTATTAATGACAGTATATTACCACAGTTATGAGCAGGGGCAGTGGTTATATTGGTAGAAGAATGATCCTAGAGATGGAGCTACCAAGTAGGAGACAAAGAGGAGACTGATGGATGCAGTGAGGGAGGACATGGAGGTAGTTGGAGGAGAGTAGAATAGGCCTGGGCAATTATTTTG
>JAFBJS010000846.1:61951-81301 GCA_016785265.1 Paraplagusia blochii
GAGATGGAGCTACCAGGTAGGAGACAAAGAGGAGATTGATGGATGCAGTGAGGGAGGACATGGAGGTAGTTGGAGTAGAAGATACAGAGGACAGGGGGAGATGGAAAAGGATGATTCACTGTGGAAACCTCTGAAAAAGGAACAAGCCAAAAGGAGAAGAAAACATCATCGGGTCAATATTGAATTATGAACATTATATATTATGTGCCGAAGAAGATTTGGACGACCAGTGTCCTCAATGTCCTTTTATTTCCTAAAGATTCTAAAATGTAAGCGAAGTGCGGGAGCAGAAATAAGTATTTTATTTGTGTCTTTTCCAATCTGATGTCCCTCACTGTGAATGATTTGACTTGTCAAGTTTCCTGAAAGCTATTGACGCGTGCCAAACAGGACAGCCCCATTTGACAGGTTCCGAGAACTCGCAGTCAAACTAAAGGCCGTACCGCGTGGGTTTAGTCTAACAAGTCTGCAATCCAGGAATAGTTGAAGTATTTATGATTGTGGAGCTTCCGTCTTGTACTATATTAACTTTTGTTTGAACGTATTGGTATGCAGCCCCACAACTGTGGAAAAGTGAAATGTTTTCCATTACGGTAAAGAATCATTCTTTCTACTGGGATTTTTTTATTTTTTTTTTTCAAAGAAAAAGCATGAGGCATTTTTATAAAAGCCTTTGACTCATTTCTAACAAACAACCATTACTGGGATTTTTTTTTCTCCTGCCTGATAACCTCATTGAAGCCCATGTGTCTCATCATTCTTCTTTCCATTAACTTTGCTTTTTTCCCCCTTTTTTTTCCTGCCTGCAATACGACATGGCATTTGCATTGGCACTAAATAGATGCCCACACGTAAAGTGTTATTGAGTGCAGAAGTACTGAAGTGGTCTTTTTCAGTTACTACTCTATTATCATGCTTCTGGATTCTTAACAAGAGGCCGCCCCTGCGTGATAGAAAATGTCACCTGTCACATTAGATGATAATTGTACCAAGATGAAGGCAGCGGAGGCAGAGGCCCCCATTACAATGTGCTGCTCTTATCTGCGTCAGGTCTGCATCAGAATGAACACGAGGATGAAGGATTTTCCAATTTGCCAGCCACGTAGAAAATGAAACCATTACTCGACGTCAGCTTCTGCTTTGAAGGAGGCCGTCGTTGTGCAGCTTAGACCGGGGAGGAGGAGGAGACTGATAGCTGTGTGGTCGCTCCAGTGGTTGCAGACAGATGTGACAGCCAGGTCCCTGTTGCCCTTTCACTGTGGAGCCAAACATTCCCATGTTGCTCAGGGTCAGCTCCTGGTCATAGACTTCCGAGGAGAATGAAGGCCTGTGTGTGTGTGTGTGTGTTTTATTCATAGCCATTGTTTTTACTGCACAACAACCACTGAAAAATGTTAAGTACATATTTATGCGTATTATATCCAAGTGAATGGATGTTTTCCGTTTCCATGGATTCACATTAGTAAAGGATTTTGATCTTTCTTTTTGCTCAGTTCGCATGAATATATATTACATATAGTAAATATATATTGACTTTCAAATCCACCAGCTGCCTGGTTGAGTGGTCTGTCTATCCCTGTTCCTGCTGTTTGCTGTTGGCGGATTAGTGGGTGATCAGTGTGGTCACACTCACCTGTGTTTTTGTACCGTCTATTCCCGACTATAAGGCGATTAATAAAAATTAATTACCTAATGGGGTCGGCCCACCCTAATAAAAAATAGGGTGGGCCGACCCCAAAGTATTATAGCCAAGTTTGATCAGCCCTCTCATTGGATTGGGTGGGGCTGACTGACAACTGGGTGGGGCCAGGCCCACCCTGGCCCACCCGTGGCTACGCCTATGACATAAAAGTCTTAGATTTTCTTCAAAATGTGCGCCCTGTGTGTTGTTGTAAGGCGGACGTAGTAGAGGACTCCACGAGAACGTTAAAGGGGGAAGTGTGGGCCTTATTTTTCTCTCGCTCTGTTTTTAAATACGCACACTTGTATGCTTGTGTGTGTTGTTGTTGTTGTTGTTGTTGTTGTTGTAAGGCGGACACCATGAGAACGTTAAAGGGTGAAGTGCGGGCGCGGATTGTATATAAAACTCGCTCCCTGTGTGAGGCAGGTGCGCCTCGTGTGTGTTAATTATAGTAATGGCACACATAACTAAGACTGCGCATTTTAGTACAGTACTATGGGTTAGTCTCACTTGTGTCACCTGGTGTACTCAGTATACATTGCACACGTTTCGTTTAGTTTAGTTAGTTAGTTTAGTTAGTTTTCGTAGCATCATTGTTTTGTTAGAAGATAGTTAGGGTTAGAGATTTAAAGTGCGGGTGGGACGGATAGATAGATAAATAGATAGATAGATGGATAGATAGATAGATAGATAGATAGATAGATAGATAGATAGACAAATACTGAGACAGACAGACAACATGTACTGTATCAGCTTTGCAACTAGAGCAGAACAAGAGTGAATCATCACCTGCAGCTTTAGCCGCCGTACAGTCCCTTAACATTTAGATGTTCGACAATGAGGTAAGTGATGTAATTACAGCAGCAGGCCCTGACCAAGATGTTCAATGCTACATACAGTCGAGCCCAGTAAGTGGCCACAGGCAGCAGGTCAAGAGCTCTCAGTGGAGCCACTTCATGTAGATGAGGTTTTTATAGGTACCTGCATTAAATCTGCATCTGCGCATGTGGGTAAAATAATGGCCTCCGCCTAAATGTAGCCTCCCTGATAAATATACAGTATGTAGCGTAAACAGACATGTAGCATGGATGAAGGGATTCCGATGGGATTTAAATCCTGCCAGGGCCAGTTCCAGAACAGTGGCTGCACTTTCAAAAATTTTGAAAAAGACAAAAATATACTGTGACATTCATTTTCATACTATATTAAATAAGTCAAACTGAAATATTTATATTTGTGAATAAAGTATTCTTATTTCAATGTTTGAGTTTTAAATGTCAAACGAATTTTGCAGGAACTGCTGCCTAATGACAAGAAAAAAAAAACATTATGAACATCATGACTGAAGTAAAATACTTTTTATGAAATATTGTTTGCCAAAATCATCATTGGAGAAAGAATAAAACTAAAAAGGTGGTTTTCTCAAATTCTTATTCAGCATTAAAATTAGTATTATTATTCATAATGATAATAATAAAGATAATGATGCTATTTGTCAGCAGGGTGGCGTAGCAGTAAAGGAAGCTTGCATCTGCAAGACTTTAGATTCAAGTCTTTAGTGATCAATTCATCACTGTCAATATATCAATCAATAAAGTGATAGATCTATTATTTATCTGTCTGTCTGTCCACAAAATAATCTGTCTGTCAATCTGTTTGTCTTTTCATCCATTTCTTTAAATGGAATATTGGAATATTGGACATATCAAACTGACTGTAGCGCGCAGACAAAAGACTCTTCACCGACGCAATGATGTCCTCCAGCCCTAAATATATTTACAGGTGTATACAGTCATGAGGAATTGGCTTTTTTTTTGTTATTTTGGAAATAAAAGACAGGGACACAGACCCGAGTTATGTGAGAATAATTTGCTTTCAACTCCACTTTTTTTTGCTCGAGTGCATTAGTAACATTTACTCAGACTGGATTTCCCAGTTCAGTGAGAACATGCTCTCAGCGGTGCAGCATATTGATGTCTTTTTGAAGCCAGAGGTATTTTGCTGTGACTCTGACTCCGCAGGAGCTCCAGGACTGGTGCAGAATCACACCGCGGTGATGGGCAGCCCAGGAGCAGGTCTCCTGTGAACCAGAGAGAGAGAGAGAGAGAAGTTTCCAAACACTGTTAGCTCCGACACAGGAAGGCATGTTGTTTGTTCCCCACGTGTTTACATGTGGAAATGGTGATTTAGCAGAGTGACGTTTGCCACCGACTGGATAAACACCTCTGACAGGAGTGAACGAGATTCAACACCTTGAAGTTGAAGCTGAAAATACACTCAGCCAGGTTTTTCCTACTGCTGTGAGCATGTTTGTATTGCTTTATGCCTTTGTAACTCATCTGATAACATGGCAGCAGACAGGAGAGATTTAGATCAAGAACCAAATTCGACATTTTCTTTTGTCCCAGAGATATTTACGTGATGTGCAATATGCACAATTTCACCAGCCGCGGATACCTGGTCTGGACAGATCTCTTTATTCTGTTACGGTTATGTAAGGGCCGCCCTTAGCGGTGTTATCGTTCAAGCTTTTCAAACTATGTTACCAGTTCACCAACAAAAGGTGAAAAGGAAAATGTTGAATGTGTGAAATTACAATGAGGATTTTTGAACTTTTAACATCGAAACTATCTGAATGAGATTTTATTCAAAAGAAACATTATTTTAGGGTTATTTTTAACACAACAGGAAAATGATGTGCAATGCATATCCAACAATCCAATTGACTTATTGTAGCTCCAATGCACTTGTGTTATTGACACACACCGCAGGAGGTTGAAACACCATGTGAATTAACAGCTGGTGTTGGTGAAGGCCTAAGCTTTGGGTCAGAAGCCCAGCTGATGTCAAAGCAGCTTGACTAAGTGCAGGGCAGTAAATAGGTCTAACTGCTGACATAATCCAGTAATTGATTGTGGACTGATTAATATTATTGAAAATACTCAGCTTTTCCATATTATTAATCCCATCATGGACAGTGGTGGCCTAGTGGTTAAGAAAGCAGAGTTGGGACCAGAGGGTTTAGGGTTCAAATCCAACAGCTGCTAGGTTGCCACTAAGGGGCCCGGAGCATAGCACTGTCCCAATCCACATAACTACCAGTAGACTCACCACCCACAGAAGGGCTCACAGTATGGTGTAGTGTGATTTGGGTGGCAGTGGTGGAGAGTGCTGCCCCTGAGAACTGGTAGATAGATAGAAATTTATTAATCTCTAGGGAGTATCCTTCGTGAAATTTTGGTTCAGCAGCAGTACAGCACCGAAGTACAAAAAGGCCAATGCAATATAAACAATATAGGTGGAGTTGAGATATGTAGAACCAAAAAAAAAAAAAACCAAAAAAAAAGATGGATCCTGGATCAGAGATTCATGGTAACGCACAAGCAGGTGATGGCAATGAATGAATGAGTGAACCCTTATATGGATAAGTCAGAAACAAATAGTGAATCATTTTTATTTGAGTCATTGTCATAGCCCTGTTTAAAGAAGTATTTTTAGACATACAAAGACTAATATTCATTATATTCATCTTCATCTTCCTTTATATGTTACTAGCAAATTTCTGGGCAGCAGTCTCCTAGACTGCAATCCAAATCACACTGCACCCGCATTCCAATTTTCACATGAAATCACTGTAATTTTCGAACTATAAGCCGCACTCAATACATGTTTTAAAGGAAAAAACATTTTGTCCATACCTAAGCTGCATCTGACTATAAGCCGCATGTGCTGCATTCTTTTAGCATTTTCCATGATGAGGGTCAGTTTATGCTAATTTTATTCATGTACAAAACGCGTTACCATACGTTAAACTTCTTCTTCTTCTATGGTGTTTATTGGCCGCTGTGACTTGCGTCTTCACGGTCTCACACTTACCTTTTCTGCTCGAGCAGTTAGAAAAAATGCATACATTAGCCGCATCTCTGCAAAAGCCGCAGGGTTGAAATTGTGCGACAAAAGTTGCGGCTTATAGTCCGAAAAATTACGGTATGTATTTTCTGTTCATTTCATAGTATGAAATTCATCCATTGATGATGATCTTTTGAGGGGCACAAATTCTTAGACTTTCAGCTTTCCTTTTTTTTTTTATTTTATTTTTTTTTTACAATTGTCTCATTGTATGTTTCAATTGAATGTCCAGGCATGTAGAACTTCACATTATGAACACAACAGTTCAGTGGGCTGCATGGATGCTCTGGCAGCAGACAGGAAGATTTATTTTGGTCTACTCCAGACGTAGATGGTCAGGGGCCTCAGAGAAGGTCAAAGGAAATGACAAAGACAAATTGAAGAGGAAGGAGACTGAGTATCTGCAGATTTACAAGAGTTTAAAACGGAGTGACTCGGATGTTGTTGCTGAAAAAAAAAAAAAAAAAGCAAGGACCAGACAAGGTAAATGGCTATTTTAGTATGTGCATTGATCACATGGAAAAGTCATTAAGGGCCAAAGGACACAACCAGAAGGACTGGAGCCACAAACTATAAAATGGATGGTATCTCTGCTCATTTTCCATTTCCTTCATCATTCAACCTTTGTGGCTTCAGCTTCTGTCGGCTCGGAGTAGATTTTCAGGGACGCTCGCGTGTGGGAAACAGGATTTCAATCATCGTGGCCTTAGTTAACACACAAAAATTGTCAGTTGAACTTGATTGAAACATTCAAGTCGAATTCTTCTTTTTGCCAGGACAGGTTTACACATAATCACCGCTCTGAAGAAGAACTTTGAACGGAGTGAAGGCTGGGATTTGTAAAAAAAAGTATGTGATCCAAATTGATGGGAAAGTAACCCCAAAAATTACAGGGGAATAACATGTTGTGTGACTTTGTCTGAAAAAGAGCCGCGACCATCAAATATAATGACACACCACATATATTATTTGCAATATTGTGGCGTTAAAGAGCTCTTTTTTCCCGCATCTTCTCTTCACATCTACTTAATGAACTGTCTCGTCTCCCAGTTCCTTCTCTTTCTCTCTCTCTCTCTTCCTCAAACCTCTGCAACTGGAGCATTTGTTTGTTTGCATCTCAAATATTCTAAACGAAAGGCTGTTGTTTTATTCGACAGGTCGGAATTGCTTGCGGGCATTCTGCGTGTATGTGTGTGTGTGAACATTCACGCGGGACACAGCGGTGCATGGCAAAGTGGTAATGAATTCCTCAGTGGAGCAGCGACACACAACAGCTTGCAGATCAATTTTTAATAAGACCTCTGCAGTTCACAGGCAGTGTGAGGTGTTTGTGCGCGTGCTTGCGTCTGTTTATCAGAGAGGGTAAGAGAGTCTGATTAAAGCGCTGTGTTTTTTTTTTTTTTTGACTCGCATTGTTACAAACATATTGTAATCAGAGGCTTCTGAGTGAACATCTAATCACTGGATCTGCGCAGAAAGTGTGTTAAGGCGCTAATGTATGCATCCGCTGGGAATCTACTGGAATCTGTTAATAGAAATTGCTCTTTGTGTCAGTTTATTTAGATGAACTGATAAACTATCCACTTCTGCGGCCGTTTGTCCATTTGTGTCATGTGTGATACGGTTAACGAGCCTTATCCTACATGACACGGAGGCAGAAACAATTGCAATTGGATCTGTTTTATCAAGATGCCTATTTGCTATTTGTCAGGAAACAAAATCTGAGTCAACGCTGAGTCGACGCAAATAATACATTGAAAATAAGATTGAGGTTAAATTTTTCCATATTTTAATTGATCCCTCATCTATGAGTTTACAGGTGGTGAGTCCACTGAAAGTCAACAGCTCTAACAGGGAATCGAACCTGCCAAGGATGTGAACCCTAGACTTTCACATTAAAGACACAGCATGATAACTTGCCAAAATAAAAGGCCCAGTGGCCTCTGAGAACAGCCCTCAGTGGGCTCACCTCTAATAGGCTAACAATTTGGAGCAGTTTGGTCGGCACATAGATGGCACTCTGCTGCAAAATAAAAATCTTCACAATAAAAGCACAGATATTTAAAAACTTTTTTTTTAAGGCACTCAACCCTCTGAAAATAGATGCCTCAACCCACCATTTGAGAATCACAGAAGAGGACAGCATATGAAGTATACTATTATATGAAATATAATTCTTCATGCAGCAATTATAGTACAGTATATTTTTTTCTCTTTCCCCAATATGGATGAGAGTTAAGATACAATACTTCACCACTAGATGCTGCTAAATCGCAAATTGAGCACATTTAAAATCTGATCGCATCGAATGGGTTTATTGCATCAATTCATTTTATAAATTCAACTATTCAGTTTGACTAATCCTTCTCAGCCTTTGACCCGTAATAACTCACGACTGCTAATTGTTACAAGTTCCCACTCGAAAGAGGAATTTTAAGATTCCATGCACATCTCATGAGGTTTAGGTATAAATCCGCGATCGAGCCAGGTGACTGCAGGGGAGGCCATTCATATTCAAGCCTTACACGGCCTCTCTGCTGCCATCTATTATTCATGAGAGTCTTTCTCTTGCCTGCCTGATCACCCCGGCCTTCTGTTCGCGCCTCCTCTTCCCACTACGCTGTGTCACACCTGAACTAGTGTAAATGTGGTTATTCGCCCTACGTTACAGTGGTTTGGAGGTGGGCTAATGCAGGAGGGAGGGGAGGGAGGTTGAGAGGGAGGGAGAAGTGTACAAGGTTATTAGATATTGAACCCACATCCAAAAGTGTTTGACTCATATGAGCCCTGAGCCAAGGAGAGATGACACTGAATAATTTGTGTGTTTCTTCTTAGCCATGTCTATTCCCTGAGCCGGGAAATACAAAAAACATTAGACAGACCTGAGGATAGAAGATATGCAGGAAAGAAAACACAACTGGTATCAGTGTTTACACTCAAATGTAAAATATAGGCTAAAATTAAGACTTTATTGCTCCACATAGGAAAGGATTTGGACACTGCAGCAAGTTGAATTACAATATAAATGATATAATAAATAAATAATAAATGATAAAAACTAGATGAAGAACTGTAAAGAACTTGAAAGCCCAAAACACGTTAAGTGTTTAGTTGGACTGATTAAATGTGAAAATATAAAGGAAGTAATGCAAGTGCATGCAAAAAAAAGCAAAAAAAAAGTAACTAGCAATATTATTTTTCATTAATATATATTGTTTAGATTGTTTTTTCACTCTCAATAAACAATTTCTTGCTCAAAAAGAATAATTTTAACCAGTGATCCAATACTAACTTTTGCTTCTATTGAGCAAACGCAATTTCCGATATCAACCAATACCAATATATGCAAACGTTTACCCCCAGTATTGAGGTAAATGTCTCAAACTTACCTTCAATTTGGCAAAAACCAGGAACTTTGTTATCGAGATCATCATTATCGGAGGGAAAACCAATACAAAACCAAAACATCAGCAATGTTATATAATTATACTAATGTTGTGTAATAGTGTTGGGTCTACAAGGCTTCAGGTTCTAATCCACCAGCTGCCAGGTTGCCACCGGGGTGCTCTGAACATAGCACCATGACCGACCCACATAACTTCCAGTGGGCTCAGCACCCACAGGAAGGCTGACAGTATGGTGCAGTGTGATTCGGGTGGTGATCGTGGAGACTGCTACCCCTGTGAACCACTAATGGATAAGCAGATGAAGATGAATGAAAGTTCAGGAGAGAAAAGCAATCTTTGATAAGAGTTGTCAATATCTGTTTTCTTCTCAATTTCTATCCATTTGTTGTTTCACTCCATCCATTTTCAACTACACCTGCCACGCAAATGACATTGCATTGCACCATACCTTACTGGAGAGCCCGGTGGAAGCCAACTATCTTAACTGGGATTCAATCTTCCCCAGGAGGTGAACCCTGGAATTTCACACCGATGACATTGCTCCGAGCCAAAGCGAAAGCCCTGAATGATGTTTCAAAAATACAAATGTGAGAAAAGTTCAGAAACCTACCTACTGAGTCCCATTGGCAAATTAAAGTTTCCATCTCTTGGTTTCCAGATTTTTGCTTATCCACCATCACGAAAAAAACACTACCGGCGCAGACATCTCTCGAAAAAATTCCACAAAGTCAATGATTTTAATTTCACAGAGTGTGAATTGCCATTTAATATTTCCTGTACACGACTGAGAAGACAAACTTTCGGGATGTTTTGGAGACTTAGTTTCATTGGTAAACAAAGCCGCTTCGAGTGATAGACTATCTCCGAGGGCGAGATGGAAATCGTCCAGATGTGAAGCCCTGTGTGGGAAAGATAATGGGATCTTTGTGCATCTGTGTGGCTGTTTCAGAGTCCAAGATCCTACCGCTCTAAACACCACTTTTCTTTTTTTTTTTTTTTTATTCATGAAATGAGGAAGGTGCGATGTTTGCGCTGTGACTGTGGTGTACCATTGGAGAGTGTACTTCACAAAGCTGAATTAGATTTGGGTTTTAGAGGCAAAAAAAATACTTTTGTCTTGTAAAGAAGATTTTTCAAGTTGAATGAGGGATAGATCGTACATCTGCGCTCTGCTTTGTGGTTAAACCTAAAGCTGGAAGGGTGATTAAAGATGTAGCGTTATGGTTGAATCTATAATCCACTGACATTTCTGCTAATCCCATTCAATATATGTGTCTAATTGTACCGTTGCATTTCCTAATAAGCCTGGCACATGCTAACAGTGAATCCTTCCATCCACATACAAACACATCACGACGACAGGATCAGTGACTGGCGACGGGTTCAGCTTATATTGACAGTAATGAAAAGGTGTCATCGGCATGTAAAGCTAATTTACTCCACTTTCTCTTGGCATGCACACACATCCGAGCTGACATTCACGCGGCAGCGGCCTCAACCGTGTCACATAAAGCCCAATCACTGCAATCGATAGTGATCTGTTGCTCCGGATCGCAGAGTGACGTGACAAACATCCTTGTAAGCTGCTGCAAGCAACAATTTCCTCCAAATTGAAAGGCCCTGAGGCCCTTCAGGCGCTGCTGTTATTTGGCTGCTGTTTTCTCCTCATGGCCATCCGTGAAGGATGAACCTCTCTATAGATCATTTCTGCCTCTTTGGATGGAGCCCAAGCTCCATCACCATAGCAATGGCTGTTTAGCTGACACCCCAAGAGACACAGTCATTCCGCAGATTGCCTGAAAGAATGAATTTGTGTGTGCGCCAGCGGATTTCTCAAAGCTTTGAAAGTGTGTGTGCTGTTGTGTTCTTTCTTGTGTCACCTCCATTTGTTGGTATGAATTATAGATCAGGGTCGTCTTGGGATTTATGATAAAGGCCGAAGAGTCTCCCAGTCACACACCTGAGCCCTCTTCTCAATTTCAAAGCGAATAGAAACAAAACTTTGGAACACACTCTGTCACAGTCCCGCTGCCCAGATGACCACTCACATCCCCGGCTGTTGGACGAGTTATTGCTTTCCTGTGAGTCTTCAAGATCTATGGAAGTCTTCTTCCATCCATCACAGCTATTGCCTTTCCACAATTTCCTCTCCTCCCCGGCTGTCGTCCTTGGCCGGTTCGTTCAGTAGACCTCATATGTAACGTATGTGACGTTAAAGCTATTAACCTCACACGGACGTTTTCAGCAGTTTTCGTTAAATTTAGAAATTTAATACTGACTAAATTCTTTCGATTTTCCGTGACAGCATTCATTTGTTTTAACTACAAACCTACATTATATATTTTATATATATATATAAATAAATATATAATGTATATACCGTATATATTTATATTATATAAATATATATATATATTTATATATACATATATAAATAAGTAAAATATGTAATGTAGGTTTGTAGTTAAAACAAATGAATGCTGTCACGGAAAATCTAAAGAATTTAGTCAGTATTTACACAAACACACACACACACACATATATATATATATATATATATATATATACATATATATTTATTTACTTATAAATATATCTTTGCTTAGACTAAAAGGCTCTGTCACTGGTGTAAAACTCCAAGGTTTATCTCCTGGGGAAGTTCGAATCCCAGCTAGGAAGATTGGCTTCTTGTGCCAGGTACATTGTGGTGCAATGTGATTTGGGCGGCAGTCATAGAGACCGCTTGCTCTGCTACCAGGTATTGGATAAGCAGTTGGCAATGATTGGAAAGATGGATATATACAGGTGGCAGTGTTGGCGGTTAATAAAACCTTGAGTTAAGGTGTGAATAAATCAGCTGCCATGTTGCCACTGAGCATGCAACCTTCCATATGTAAGGAAAATAAGTGTATATGTGTATGAAACACTGATATTTCTGCTGCCTCACTCTGACATAGCCAGGTCGATCCCTTCTAACAGTCTCTGTTTTTTTCCCTCAACTCCTCCTGCCTCCTCCCCTCCCACACCTCTCCCCCCTCTGAGGAATGCTGCAGTGGGTTTTCATTACTCAACAAGTCAATCTTCATCATTGTGTCCTCTGTGTGCTCTCATTGACTGAAACAAACATCCAGCTGTACTTGGAAAATGCGGTCTTTAATGCAAATCTTTACACACTGTCTGCTAATGACTTTTCCCCACCCTCTGATTGGGTCCGTGGGGAACCGTACTTTTGGTGAATTGGTGGGTAAATGGCCAGTGCGACAATTTGAGCTACATTTAAAACAGAAACCGTCTTTTCTTAGTATGTAGGCCATTTGCAGTTGCATAAGATAATATATTAGATATTATGCTAATCTGGGGCTTGTTGTTCTGTCCCTGAAATCCATTGTTGGGTTCAGGTTGCAGGCCTGCTTATCTACAATGGGCCTGTGGGAAGGTAAGGCTGCCTCGCTGAATACCAAGTACAGGGATTTGCAAGTGTTCACACCTTGGATATTTTCACCACCAAAAGTACCAATACCTTTAATTATTGTAAAGCCAACAAATGTCCCACATGACATGTTTTTGCATATAAAAAAATATATTGTCCCTGGTTTTTACGATCAAAATCAAGGAAATTAGATAAGTATATGCGACACTTTGACGCAGTGTCGTGGGTGAGATCGAATCTTGGTCAGCCAGTTGGTGCCACCTCCAAGAAGGTTCATGATATGGATGCAGTTAGGTGCCATGGAGTCATGTCTGGTGAGGTACCAACGTCATCACAGTCCAATTTACAAATATATAAACCCCACAACTGAAACACGAACCGGAATCACAACTTAGGTCAATTGATACTAGGACATAGAAAGGTAATATTTCCATTTCATTTATTTATTGTTGCTTAACTGTGTTTTATTTTGAAAAACCACCGGATCCTCTCGGTCACATCTATCTATGACTTTAAAAGGCTGTTAAACCGTTCATTATACGACTTCCTATTTCACATTTCCACAACAACAAAATGCACATTTCTGGAGGATAAATAGTTTAATTAAATATCTTTTTAAACAAAACCTACAAAATTTGAGGCTTTAGAAATTCAGTCAGTCAATGGGATAGACTTCATCTCAGTTTAAGTACCTATTCAAAGTAACAGCACATTAACTCCGCAGGTCCTCATGCCCAAGTCAAATCTTTTGCTAAGATCATGGTTCATTTTTTTAGTTGTTCACAAGGGAATGTTCGCAGCTGTAGTATTAGCCAACGTCCACAGAGGGATCTGCATTGCGTCATTAACAGTTACTTGCTTGATATTTCAATAACATCTGATTAATCTTGGCACCTGTGGTGCAGAGATGACGTCAGTTTTACATCTGTGATGTAAAAATTTAATAATAAGCAAGATGTTTCAGAGCGGGGTCCCTTATTCTTAAAAAACTGCACATTTGGACATCCTACAAAAAATAGTCCAATTTGTGTTGTTTCAATTAAGGGTCACCACATGTTGACTCAGACTCAGATTTGAGGGACTTTGTCTGTGGTGTAAGACGGGTAATGCTCTCCTTAAAATTCCTAAAGATTCAACAGACATGTGAACCAATGCAGACACAGACACACATGCATTCCACTCATGGACATTCATTTTATGTCCCGTTGTTGAGTGCCTCAAGAGGAGAGACAATCTGCAGCCATCCACTGGTTTACCCCTGAGACAGAACCTTGTTTAGCATTTAGATTGGCTCGATCAACCACCAGTTAGCCAACATATAAGTGCATGTGCACGCGTGTGCGGGTGCGTCGGTGGTTGTGGAGTGCAGGCACTCCCACCAGCAGTTCATTGTGTGTGGCCCGATGGATGTTCTTTTTGTGTGCCCCTGCGCACTTGTATGTGATGAGCCGTGGCTAATGCTCTCGGAGAATACTTCAGGCCAAGGTTGGCAATAAGAAGTAGGGAGGCAGTGAGCCAGGGTCACACCAAGTTACTCATCAATCTTTCAGAGGGAAGCCAACTATAAGCACCAGCAACAACAACAGCGGTGGTAGAATCCACACCATCAAGTCCCAGCAGTTTCCTGGTGGTTGGTGTTGTAAATTACAGTAATAGAAAAAAACATATTTCTACCACAATGCTTTACTTTAACAACGTAATGAAGAATGAAGAAGCTTCATTTGTCACGTGACATTGAAGGCAATAACAGTAAAATGAAGGAAGGGAAGCTCAGGATTGTGCAAAGTGTACATCCAAGTATGATAAATGGTAGAGGATATGAGCAAGTAAAATCAAAATAAAATATAAACATAAATAAAAACATGTTCTAAAGTTCAAAAATATATCAACAAAATACACATTAAAATAAAAACTTAAAAGACACAGCAGCATCAGAGTGTGTATATACTGTATATACATATATATATAAATTGCTTTCCAACATTACTATTCAGATGCAGTCAACAGAATCTTGTCTAGTAATTGATAAAAAAATTCAATTTAAAAAAAAAATGATTGATATAGTATTAGTTTTTTTTTTACTGAGAATATATAGTTTTCAACTAAATATAATTATTTAAAAATTATTTATATATGACTATACTCATTTTATTCTATATTAATTAAAATAAATTGACTTCAAATAGGTATCAGGTAGCATATAGATATATTTGGGATTGATTGCGGGTAGCTGCAATCACGTGACTGTAAAAAGGACAGTCACTTAAATGTTTATGGGTTATATTTGAATTTACACTGTAATTTATATATCATTTATAATATATTTTATATTGTATAAAAACATAGATTCTCTAAGCGTAGTTTAAATTGATTTTTCCGTCTACCAGCCTGCATATTTTCTATAAAGTTTGTCCAAGTGGAGTTGCCGTTTGTTGCTGTCCTAGGTGGCCCGGAGAATTTTTTTTGGCTGCCCATTTATCTACGTCATTCTCTGGGACGTGATGACGCACGTTGTGTGTGACACTATACGCGTTGCATGTTATTGTAGCCACCGGTGTAGGAAGGTGTTCCTAATTTGCCGCTACTTCCGGGTCCGGGTAAACGGTTCAGACAGTAATGTAAGTGACGTTATTTATGTATTTATTTGCATAAAACTAATGGCAGACCCTCGTCTGGCTGCTTTAAAATGTATTTATTTATTGAGTTATGTTTTTTATTTGAGTTTATAGCACATTAGTACAGCGTCATTATCCTCTAAAGCAAATATAAATAAAATAAACTGTGTACTTTATATTAAATGTTTAATCAACAATATTCAAACAGATGGGGTTTCTGGACATGGAGACGAAACCCCACCTGTCCATGTGTCTTAGATGTCTATGGCCAAACTTCTCTGCCGAAACTGAAAGGCGAGGTGAGGGTCAAACTGAGGTTTTTCACTTAAGAAAAAATGTCTCTGTTTGACAGATTTTGTGCTCAGACTCATACTCAAGTAGTTAAACGTCTCTGTTTGTTGTGTCTTTCTTTGATTTATTTTTTACAGAGTCTTCATCATGAGGATTTCAACAAGGTAGGAAGTGTCTATTTTATCTTTTATTCTTTGCTGGATGCCTTCAGGTAATTATGTCTGCTGTCTTCTACCAGGTCGCTCTGTCTGCTGCCCTCTACCTGGCAGCTTTGACTGCTGTCCAATACTGATGTCTTCAACCAGGTCAGCCCGTCTGGTGTCCTCTTCAAAACTGCTCTGACTGCTGTCCTCTACCTGGGAACCATGTCTCCTGTCCTCCTTTAGACAACGAGGTCTGCTGTATTCTACCAGATAACCATGTCTGCTGTCCTCCTTCAGGTTACAAGGTCTGCTGTCCTCTACCAAGCAGCAATGTCTGATGTCTTCTATCAGGTCAGCCCCTCTGTTGTCCTCTAAAAAAACACGTTGACTGCTGTTCTCTACCTTGCAACTATATCTGCTATCCTCTTTCAGACAATGAGGTCTGCTGTCCTCTACCAGGCAACCATGTCTGCTGTCCTCCTTCAGACAATGAGGTCTGCTGTGCTCTACCAGCCAACGAGGTCTGCCGTCCTCTACCAAGCAGCAATGTCTGATGTCTTCCACCAGGTCAGTCTGTCTGTTGTCCTCTACAAAACTGCTCTCTCTGCTGTCCTCTACCTGCCAACCACGTCTGCTTTTCTCCTTCAGGCAACCATGTCTTCTTTCCTCTAACAAGCCGCGCTATCTGCTGTCCTCGATCTGGCAACCTTGTCTGCTGTCCTCCTTCGGGCATCCAAGCCTGCTGTCTTTTACCTAGCAGACACTTTATCTGCTGTCCTCTACCAAGCCATCCTATCGGCTGTCCTCTACCTAGCAGCCTTGTCTGCTGCCCGCTACCTGGCAGCCGTGTCTGCCAACATTTTTTTTTTTATTTATTGCATGTCCATACTCTGACTTCTGTGTTTGTTGTCTAATCGGTTGTAGTAGTGAAATGATGATCTGTGTCCCGTCAGGTTTAGCACTTCCTCACAACAAACCACATATTTGACACTGACAAAATCCAACTCTGTCACGGTTGATCTTTTTCTTTTTATTGCAAGCACAATTACATTGTACTAACTGCCCCAAATACTGTACACGCAGCCATAAAGTCCAAGGTAGGAAGTACTGTAAATGAATGTGTTTTTTCTACACTATCTATTTTATAACTGGTCCTGTTGTTAAGAGTTACGTTGGATTTGTGTGTATGCTTGTGTGGCTAAAAATAGTATCTCTGCATGTCAGTGCCACCGTCTTTCACCTTCCCGTCACCTCGAGTTCAACTAGAGTTCACAGTAGCCCCAATGCTACTTTAATGGGAGAGTACTAAGGGGGAGAGTGGGAGACAGAAGAAGGGCCTGTGTGTGTGTGTTTTCAGCTCCCCACCTAGACTCTTCAACTGCAAAAAGTTATGACTGCATAGAGTAACGGTTATTGTGCGAGTGCGAGTGTCCCAGATGTGTAAAATCATGACAGATGTCCAATCTTAGATGAGCTGGGATTCTGTGACTCCGTTGCCTCACCGTGTTTTTATAGCCTGCTGTGACATTAGAGTTTTTGTCTTTATTTCCTCCTGTTTGCAGGTAGAACATTTATGGTGACCGGCCACTTTTATCACCGTTGCTGCCAATTCACACTCTGTCACCAGATAGCTGTGAAAGACGGGTGGCGAAATGACATAAAACGGTGGGAACAATGAATTCACCATGTTGGCACATTTGTGTTTATGACCGTTCACCACAGATGTGCTGTGCTGGTAATGGAGCTCTGAAACTAAGCTGCAGAGCTGCTTCAGACAGGTTGTGTTGTTGGAGAATAGTGTGTGTTGATGTAAGCGTGTGAGACTTCATCTGTGTGTGCAGACAGAAGGAAGAGCCAAAGCAGATTTGACAGTCTGTCGTAGGCACTAACACTACAAATGGCTGCCTGGATGGAAATATCTTCATCATCCTAAACAAATAAGCTGTCACTCAACTCGCAACCCTGTTGAGTGGCATCTATCTTTGTCTCCCTCTGTGTCTCTCAGCCTCTCAAAATAACATATTTGATGATGTCATAATGTCGGTTGCTAAAAGGCTGTCTGACCTAAATTCCCCCTTGAAGGTGAGAAATGAAAAGTGACGTCCTCTGCTCACCTTCTGAAAAAGAATGGCGCTTTTTGTCTCATGCTTTTCCGAGCCAATGAGCTTGTCCTGAACACTGTTGCAATATTTTCATGTTTCAGTAGACAACTTTACAATCTAACACTCAAATAGGATCAATTTTCTGCTGTAGAAATGAGAAGAGATGTTGGTCTTTTCACCTGAAAAAAGTCTTAGGCTGTTTATGGGTTGCTTGTCCTTTCACAGAAAAAAATTTTTATAAATATTTATTGTATCACTGTCCCTGATGTTGAACTGAAAATGATCCTCTTTAACTAACCAAACACAAGGACAACAGTATTGTATTGGTCACAATAATACAGTAGTATTTATTTGTGTCATGCAGACCTGTGGAGACAGGAGGCGCCACATTGATGGCTCAGTGTACAGACCATGGTGCATGTTTTGGTCAATATATTGGCCTGAAATACATTACCACATTATCTCCTGTTTAACTTTCCATTGAGAATCGTTAATATCAGGATTCCCTTCTTTGTAAGGATTTACTTTGTCAAATAAGGACATCTTGGAAACACTTCACACTGTGCAACAAATAATCTGATCTGATTAATAAATCGTGCAGGAATAATGGCAGATGCAAAGTGTACATATAAATCATTTAATATAATTGAAAAGAAAAGATTTTAATTGTGGGAGCGCCACTTAACACCAACGTAATGGACATGAAATTAAACAAAATAAACATAGCATTCAATAAAAAAGGAAAATAGAATTAAAAGTTCAAATATATAAACAACTAAGACTGGTTTTAGTATAAAAAACTGTGCAGAAAGTGTGTTATAATCATTGTAAAGGTGGTAGTGCAGGAAATTAAGCACTTTCAGGTACGAGAGACAGCTCAAACAGAAATGTCAGTGTAACACGGAGGTATGTACATAATTACAGATGTAGTCACAGGCATCAGTAAAATAAGAGACGTGATTATTTTACAGA
This sequence comes from Paraplagusia blochii, assembly GCA_016785265.1. Classification (NCBI taxonomy): domain Eukaryota; kingdom Metazoa; phylum Chordata; class Actinopteri; order Pleuronectiformes; family Cynoglossidae; genus Paraplagusia; species Paraplagusia blochii. Next base: position 80,502 of record JAFBJS010000846.1, read on the forward strand.
AATTTGCACTCTTGAAAAGGTGAGAAAATGACTGCAAACATATTTTTTTTTATTGCGGGTTACCACAGATAATTCCTGTAGTGATTTTTGCAATTTTTTTTTTTTTCAGTTGTCAGTATAAAGAAAATGTGTATTTCTGAAAAGAGACAAAAACGACAGTGTGTAGGTGGATTAAGGTGGCAAGTGACCTCGGTCAGTCTGGTGGTGTGGGACTTGACTGCCTGTTGAATAGTGTGAAGGGTCTGCTGCGGTTGCCTTTGTCATCCAGCAAGATGTGGAGATTTGTCCCAGGGTGAGAGAGGGGAAAATTATTTTTTGGGGAATGTGTTTATTGCCCTCTGGACTGCCTTCTTCTCAGGCAGTAGGTAAGCACACCCCACAGGGGAGTGACAGAAGGCAAGCAGCAGCTTTCTGTCCAGGTTGTTCCTGAAGTTCATGATTAGTTCCTTGGTCTTCAGGATGTGTAGGGTCCGGTTGTTTTCTGTGCACCTGCACCTGTGGACGCTGTCTCTTCTTCATCACAGATGAGTCCTACCACGGTGGCGTCGTCTGCATATTTTATAACGTGGTTGGTTTGGTTGGTTGGAGAGCAGTCGCGGTGTACATCTGAAAATGGTTAGGATGAACATGACTCTTATTTATTTATATTCCACATGCCAGATCATATGTGGACTAGATTTTTTTTTTGCTGTTGACATGTGAAAAAAAGATTTATAGAAAGGACCTGTAAACGTATATTGATAAAGAGACGTAATAAGAGTGCTACTGATTTGCTTTTTCATCATGCATTTATGATATAT
>JAFBJS010000846.1:81459-105185 GCA_016785265.1 Paraplagusia blochii
TGACTCTCATTCCCTTATTTCTTCTACATCTCAATTTTCGTCCTCCCACTGTCTGCATCGCCTCCGTGTATTATCATATGGTAATTCTTGCAGACCCACTTTCACAATAAAAGGGCGTTTATAAAACGGGTACTCACACAAGTGTGTAAATGATGTAAAAATGATTTTTTTTAGCCACAAAGAAAATACTTATTTTGGTATATTTATTAGCATATAATAAATATAAAACTGTGGCTAAGTTAAATTGATGCACAATTAGATATTTATATGAACAGAAAAGTACTTTAAGTTAGAAAAAGGTCAAATAATACATTGTTTATGCAGAGTAGGTGATAAAGTGACCCCTGTTATGCTTTTATCTCAATCCAACGTCTTTGAACGACACGATCTTAAGTTACCTTACACATAGAGCAAATATCCTGCTCCTTCCCAATGGCTAGGCAGTAAATGCAGAAAAATCTTCTTCAAGGCAAAAAAAGAATTTGGTTTGGGAGTGGTGGCAGGTCTTAATGAGGGATCATGCTTGACCAGGCATGAGCAAACTAAGGCCCGGGGGCCAAATGCATCCCGTTGAGCTTCATAATGCGGCCCGCCAACCTTGTCCAAATTAAATCATTTATTTATATTATCATTATACCTCTGCCCTTTGCTTGCAATGCGTGTGTTTCCCCAGTAAATGGTGTCAACATCTTCACCTTTCTTTTAATCTATCTATACTGTTGTGGGCAAATACATTTATCTTATGTAAAGACATGGAAAAAAAACCCCCACCAACTTTGGGCACCCTCTAAAGACTTCATGAGGTCCTTCAACTCAATCCTCAAACTATTGTAAGCTCCAGTGACACCATTCATTTCCCATTAAAAGCCCCGTCTGCTGAAATTTCACGATTTAACCACGCTCTGACGAAGGTCACTAATTTTCAAATGCTAAAAACCTTGTGCTTTGTGTTTGAAAACCATTGTGTGTGCGTGTGTGTGTGTGTGTATACCAGTACGCTCCAGTGTGTCCCCCGGATGGTGCCCTGTTATGGTGCTGCTGTGTGTTACTTATGTCTACCAAGCTCACAAAATTATACTGTAAATATTGCTCCTTAATCTCTGCCAGTCCACGTGTCTCTGTTCTCTCACATGGTATTAATGCGTGTGTTTGTGTGTGTGAGTGGCCCTCTGTCTGTGTGTGAGCTTCTCCTCCTCCATGAAATGGGAGACTATCTATCCACCATGACCTTCTCCTTAATTGCTTGGATTGGGTTCTGTGTCTGCTCATTTTGGGAACAGTGGTTTCCCTGAAATAACTGCTGACTCCCGATCGTCTCTCACTAAAACCTTACAGTCTCAACGGTAGAAAAAAAAAACAAAACACAAGCAAACAAGAGCAAACCACATAAATACAAAACACAACACATGCTTATAAACCAAAGTGGCCAAACACATGAACTTCAGCTGTTGCTAGGGAAACTGGGAAATCATGGAATGTGTTCTGTTGTTTCAGGGTCATGTGAAAATAGTTACCTGGTAAGTGTCTTTGTTTGTCAGGCATAAGTGTTATAACTTTGTCCTTCTGGTGGTGAAAAGTCTCAGTGGGTGGGTTATTTATATAGCGTTTTCTGTCTGTCACATTGTCTTTTCTGTGCTATAATACCTATAGTATACTGTGATTTTATAATCAAGGGTTTAAATAGTCTTTTAATTCAAATTTCCTTTGATAAATGGCATTGTTCCCAACTAAATATTAGTTTTAGTACAGATATTGTATTTTTTTAGGCTGCTATAGGAACAAATGTGCGAAAAACTTTGGTTTGCAAACACATATAAACAGATGCTTATGTTTTCTGAAAGCTCTATTCCCTTGAACATTAGCAGCTGAAGTATTTCTTGTACATTTCAACTTAGATATGAATATAATTGAATCAAATATAAAGGCAAAGCAGTTCTACACCGCCAGTGCTGTAACCTCTTGTTAAGTTTGTTTCAGAAAAACACAAGTTACTCTCAAGAGTCCAACACTGCATTTATAAAATCATAACAGGAACCTTCAGAACAACTTACAGCTTGTAAATCTGTTTTTCCTTTTGTTTCTAAGAAAGTACCAGCACCGATATTTTGCTTTTATCGGGAAGTGGCACAAAATGGTCCCTATCCGGCAGTAAGTGTCTGTGAAACTTTTTTATAGTTTTAACAGTAATCATTCAGTGCTTTTTTCTTATAACTACAATTCCTAAAAAGGACTTTGAGTAGGATAAACCAGAAATTATATTGATAAATCATGGCAGATAACCGCAGTGCAAGATTAAAATTCTTTGAGACTTTAATCTTTGTGAATGATCTTCATTTTCATCTTGTCCTTAGTATTTAGTTCAAAATGAAACATCACCTAAGAAAAAAGTTACACTGATGCATCACTGCCATATAATAGTGAAGAATATATGAATTAGGCCATAGTGTTCTGCACGTTTTGACTCCACATGCAAATACTGGACATGTCTAAAATACAGCAACACAGTGTTACTAACCATAAGACTTGGGTGCAAAAGACTTTTACTGCAGTCCTCGTGACCTAATTCTTATTCTTGTTCTTCCTATTGGTATTCATAATAATAATATATTGTGTTAATCTATCTAAACTAAATTACAATTCATCTTTCATTCTCTACAAATCATTTCCCTCTTTATCGTGAATGAGAATTCCGACGCAGCCATCTTCCCCGGTGTGTGTCCACTGTCTCTCCTCACCGCTCTTTCTTTCCCTATCAGGTTGACAGTCTAATTGTCCCGTGAGCAGCCACTGCTGCATGGATTTAGTGTCGCACTTGGCTTTAATTTAATTGAAAAGCCGTGGAAAAGGAAGCAAGGGAGGGAGGGGATGAAAAACAGATAAATAAAAAAAGTGGAACCAATCTTTGCCGAGGAGCGCTGGGTGTTAAAATGGCTGTGCGTGGTGAATAATGCATGGGAGAGATGGATTGGTCTGTGTGGTTAGAGCCCAGCGCTGCTGCCGCTTCATTACCGAGGTGTTTGCATGCTGATGTTATGATGCTGGCTGGCTCCCATGCTGCTGCGCTGGCTCATATTTTGCCATTCACTTTTTTCAAGTCCCCACCCCCCTGCATCCCCCTGTCTTACTTCTGCTTGATTCTAGAAACCTCCCAGCTCAGCCTTTGTCCACGTCTGTTTATGCGTATGTGTTCTTATGAGTCACCTTCCCTGAGGTATGGCAGGAATGCACAGACAGATTTCAGCATTTCACTTCTTATTTTAGCTAGCTCTTCACGGAGCTGTATTTTTCTTTTTTTCTTCTGAAAAATGTCTTGAAAAAAAAAACTCCCAACTTTTTGGGTACTTCTAAACTAGGCACGCGTTTCAAATACAAATGAATTTACTGTTGTAAAATTACAGCTAATGGACTGTTGCACGAAATTAATGATTTTTCCCTAAATTTCCGCTAAAATGATTCTAATCTATCTGCTTTTTGATAGTTTTGGTTGACCAAAACTTTACATCGGCCCCCCGTGTGGAAAACATAGTCCTTTCTTTTTCTTTTCCTTTTGGCTTGTCCCCTTTTTCAGGGGTTGCCACAGCGAGTCAACAATTTCAATCTCACCCTGTCCTCTGTATCTTCTACTCTAAGTCCATCTTCTTTGTCTCCTACCTGGCAGCTCCACCTCTAGAATTATTCTACCAATATAATCACTGTCCCTCCTGTGAACAAACCATCTCAAACTGTCTTCTCTAGCTTTTTCTCCAAACCTCCCTGTCTGTCTTGTCCCTCTAATCACCTCATTCCTGATCCTGTCCATCCTTGTCTCTCCTAAAGAGAATCTCAGCATCTTTAACTCTGTCACCTCCAGCTTGGCCTCCTGTTCTCTACCTATTAGAAGTGTGGAAAACATAGAGTAATACCACTAAAATATTTTTCAAACTAATCATCAATCTCTTCATTTAAAGATGAATTTCACAATAAATAGCGTGGGTCAGGCAAGTGCTTTGCACTTCAAATATTCATTTCCAGAAGATGTCATTAAAAGTTACTAAAAAATACATTTGGTACAGTTGTTAAAATGATGTAGAAATACAGGAATGTATTGGATTTCACTGTGTTTCAAACGGACTTATAAAAGAGGAAAAAGTACATTTCATAGTCCTGTAAATAAGTTAGTTGGTTAATGGTGGATTTCATGAATAAAATATAGTATCATATACTGTGTATGGTTATTGCAGCTTCTCACAGCAGAGTTTATTGAAAACCTGGTCGTGGGTAACAGCAGTAGCTAAGACTCAGTAGATGGACTAATTGTGCTATAAGGAGTTCATTTGAATAAAAAACATAAAAATTCTGTAAAAAAAAAAAAAACATCCACAGATTTTTTTTTTTATCTCTTTTTTTACACCACACTCTCTGTGGTAATGTTGGAGTAGGAGGTTGAGAGACCAGGCCGGTGGCTCTTCACTAAAGTCTTATTCATTCTGTTTCATTATATTCCTCCTCGCAGCCTGCTCCCATCAGTGGATCAGGAGTGCGGCGTCTCTTAGGCACACTGAGATATAATTACTTTCCAACACACGTAGAGCGCAGAGACAGAGAGGGAGAAAAGATGAAGGAATGAACAATGAGGTTTAATTATGACAGATTTTTTTTTTATCTCTTTTTTTCACACCACACTCTCTGTGGTAATGTTGGAGTAGGAGGTTGAGAGACCAGGCCTGTGGCTCTTCACTAAAGTCTTATTCATTCTGTTTCATTATATTCCTCCTCGCAGCCTGCTCCCATCAGTGGATCAGGAGTGCGGCGTCTCTTAGGCACACTGAGATATAATTACTTTCCAACACACGTAGAGCGCAGAGACAGAGAGGGAGAAAAGATGAAGGAATGAACAATGAGGTTTAATTATGCTTTATGGTAACAATTACGGAATGAAAACAGAACAGTCAATAGGCAGGAACAGGGTCTGCCGTCATTCTGCACAGGTGGATGTGCTTGGGGCCTGAGGCAAACCAAAAATAAAAATAAAAAAAAACACAAGTTTGAGAGCAAACCAAAAAGATTGGCCAAAAAAAAGATTTCCCCTGTCTCATGTTTCCTAATGCATACTCCATGTACTAATTGCAACCTTTGCTAGTAATTAGCGGAGTGTAAAACAACCCACTTGTACTCCCTTCACCTTGATAATTATAGTAGCAATACTTTTGCCCCGCTCTCTGTTTGGAGAACAGGAAGGACTTTGAGGACCTTTAACTCGGTGTCAGTGTCAGAGTCAGAGTGATTATGTTTTCCTTCGTTCACTCGGAGAGAGCCAGGATCCCTTGGATAAACACGTTGATTATATTAACACACTGTGTACACACAAATACACACACACACTCACACTCACAAACACACACACAGGCTCAATCAAGGTCAGCCTAATTAAAGGGAACAGTCTGATTAGAGTTATTTAGGAAGGAGTGAGAGACGGGCTTTTACATGGATCCTGAGTCATTGTCTCTGAGCATACTCATGGATACTCAGTGATTCAGCAGCAACTTGTGGGAACTGCTGCATCAAGAGTTGATTATGGATTTTTATAATATTTTTTGAAGCCTGTGACTATTTTTTTATTTACTGTACTTCCCAACAGTACAACATGTGATCTAGATAGAAAGACAGATAGATGGATGGAAAGTATTATTAGTCACATTCATAAATCATGGTTGCAACAACAGTACAGCACCAAACAAATGATAATTGCAATAAAATACTAAAAAATACAATTAAGTGTTAAGTGTTGAGTAATTTAATAAAACTCTCAATTGTTTTTATATTTAAACCTAAATATAACAGTGTTATATTATTATCCATCTTAGTGTGTGTATATATATACAGTATATATATATATATTTCTGTATATACATACAGTACATATACAACTAGATATACATACATATATACACATGTATACATATAAACATACATGCATGTACATAGGTATATAAAGCATGATGTATTTTTATTCAATACACTGTAACTCCAACTAATAAATATTTATGCACACACACACACACACACACATATGTATATATGTATGTATGTATATATGTGTATATATGTATGTATATACTGTATACGTGTGTGTGTATATATATATATATCTGTATATGTGTATTTATATCTATGTCTATATGTATATATATATATATGTGTATATATATGTGTATATATGTATGTGTGTGTATATATACATATAAACAACAACATGGCTGCCTCCATGGTCTCACTTTAGTAAGTCTTCTAAAGTGGGGGGAATTAATACTAAACAGTGCTTTATAGATGTGCTTGAATGACGACTATCCTATTCTATGGTGATGCTTGAGTATAGTATCAATAAAGTTTATTAATGTTAGGCTCTGTCTCTACAGTCTACTTATATTAACTGTGAACTCTATTGCCCATTTTGTAAATTGTAAAAAAAAAAAAAAAGACAAACCCACCGCAGAGACCTGTGTGTTGTCAGTGCTGTGTTGATTGAGGTTATATATTGGGTGAAGAGTAGCCCCGTCTGAACTCACTCTTTAAATGTTGCCCTGTCTTTTGGAGACAGAAAGAAGCTGACAAAAGTGGACACGGATGAGTTGCCACAAGCAACCAGCCCCTGGTGGTAACCCTGAATAACTCAAACAGGCACAGAGAAAGAGGCTCTGAGTAGACTGCTGAAAACCAAAAAGCCAATTACCAATGTGTTAAAACACACAGAAACACAGACACACAAAAATGACTCACACACCAGGCCGACTGGCTGCGGTTACAAAAGCCAAAATTTATACGAAAGCGAGTGCCTGAATGGCCTGCAGCAGAAAATCTCTGAAACACTGTCATCTTTTTTTTTTTTTTTTTTTTCTTTCTTTTGCTCTTTTTTTTTTCTTCTGGTCCATGTCAGACATTCAGGAGGCTGAAGTACAGAGCCCTCTCTGTCTCACACAAAAACAAACTTTCCAGAATCACACACACACACCTGATTTCATGCCAGAGGCAGAATAAATATAATTCAGAGGTTACCGTGGTCCACGGAGTGCAGCTCTGTGCATCCGATTTTCCATCATTTGCTTTGGGCTAAATACATTAAGATCATGGTTGGATGAATCCCCCCCTCACATTTCTTCGCCTACTTTTGTGTAAGAGGCGGATCGTTTTCTCAACCTTACATTGTTTGATTCCACCTCTGGCCAACATGAGAGACTCAGCCTTTCCAAAAAAAGTGTTTTTTTTGTTATAGCTTTAAATACCATGAAACCTTGACTTGGGAGTCTGGAGACACTTCTATGCACTGCACTGTTTTGATTGCACTAAGATCTGTGTTTAATCCGTTGCAGAGCAGCTGTTGTTTGTAGATTCAATGGTATCTCCATTGCATTTTTGCCAAATAAACGTAACTAAAAACCAGTTGTGTTCCAGACCCCAGAAATATACTATTAAATAATTAAATGATTTACTAATTAAAATCAGAGGCAAGTAGATATTAAAAGGAGTTTACTATCCAGTGGGCACACCACCAACAGGAAGGCTCACAGTGTGGTGCAGTGTGATTTGGGTGGCACTTGCAGAGACTGCTGGCCTTAAGACCTGGTAACAGATAAGTGAATTAAGGAGTACGGCCACTAAGAGCAGCACAGTGTTTCCTCCTATTTTGAAAAAGAAAATTGTAAATTAAGTAGATTGTAAGTGGAAAACAATATATTTCAGGGTCCAACTGTATTGGTGAATATAACTAATTTGTAAACATCACAATTCATTTGTTCAGTTTATCATAAGTTGCTTCGTTGACCATGTTGTTTCAGGTTTAAAGCAGGGTTTTAAAAATTCGCTTTATGCAACAGAATAATTCCCAAGCTCAGTTAGACTGCAAATAAGATCACATTTATTTCCACCGACACCAATCCCCCTCCCACGGTAAATTGCTCAACAATTTGTCTTCTACCAGACCACGTTTACCTCTTTAAAAAGATGTCCTGTTGCAATTTTTTTTTTGTCTGTTGTTGTCTCTGCACTTGAGTAATGGCTGTCTTCATAACTGCACAAATAAACCATGAAAAAAAAGAAAATAAAACCAAAGTCTGATTCATTTGGAATAAAAAAAATAGTTTGTTGCTGCAAACCTGAGAAACCTTGATATTTTTTAGAAATTTATTTATTTGTATTTTTTCTTTATCCACTTATCTGTTACCTAATCACAGGGCAGCAGTCTCCACAACTGCCACCCAAATCACACAGCAACATACTGTAGGTAATGAGCAGTACATCCACTAGAATTTGTGTGGAGCAATGTTTAGAGCCTAGTGGACTGTTTAATCAAGAGGCCATTGGACTTAGTTTATAGGAATTTTTAAAAGATCAAGTCAAAATTCTAGTCTTTGCCATTTGTTTACCAGTATCTTACTGTAGTACTTTGTCCTCAAAAGCACGCCATCTTTTCTCTAATTGTCCTTTTAGTCCTGTGACTCTGCCTCTCGTCCTTTTCACTCCTCCTCCTCCCGTCCCCGCCCCACCAACCTCCACTCTTTCACTCGCATTTCCCTTTATCCCCATCTCTCCCAATGACAACACGTTTATCCATTATTGATATTCCGACTGGGCTTCCTTCCCACCCCCGTTGTCCCACTTTTGTACAGCCTGGCCTACTTCACTGGAGTCCTCACGGGACGCTCCCTAAAGCACACATAGATGCACAAGTTTGTTTGAGACAAAAGTTGAGTGTTTAATAGTGTGTGTGTGTGTGTGTGTGTGTGTGAGCTGAAGCCCGTTGAGTTGGAGAGAGAGGCAGAGTCCACACATAGCTCACGCCTATATTTAGATCCGTATAAGAGCCTGTTCCCAGCATCCAGCAGCGCATCCACTGAGCTCAGCGAGGCATCACACTCTCTCAGGCATTAGCAGCCTGTACCTGATAGTACAATGCTGTAGCTGTGGTAGTACTGTACTGTATTTGCATGTGTTTTTACCATACGGTGGTATCAGTGTACAAGTGTAATCCAGAGTAGAACTTGTTAATCCAAATTATTGTATTGTCCACAATTAAAATGACTAAAATCCAATAGATTTTTTTTTCCAGCTCTCAGAAGTAAAGTTAAATTAATTAAGTTTTCAGATCAAAGTTACTAACTATCATTGTAAAAAATCTGCAGTGAACGCCCCTGAATACCTTAACTTATCGATGAAAAATTCCTGTCCAAAACATTTGCTGTTTTCAGGGGCGTTGGTGGCAACGCAAGGACGAGCATGCTATCGTCCTCACACACTGCTCCCCTGTTCACTATGGTGATGGGTTAAATGCAGAGGCATTATTTTTTGAAGGATACTTCCAGGGGAGTCCGAAAAACTTCCAGACCTTCCTGCTCATCACAGGATTGTCACTTGTCCGTGCAACAGTGCTTGACGGCTTTGCGTAGGAGAAAGGTGTCTATTTAGATGATTGGAAGAGTGTGAGTTCTGTAACAAGAGAAAAGTGATGGGGAAAAATAACTAAGCAAAGGAGAGATATTACAAGAAAAATCTTGCAAAAGTTGCCTTACAATCGGGCAACTTTAACATTTCAAGATTTGTTTTTAAAAACTCAAAGTCTCATTGGTGTGGAACTCCAGGGTTCACCTCCTGGGTAAGATCAAAACTCAGTTAAGATGGTTGGCTCCTTCCAGTGGATTCAACACCTGTAGAAAGGGCCATGAGGGAATGGTTCTGTGCTGTGAGATCTGGGTGGTGGTGCTCCTGAGACTTCGTAAAGGATAAGTGGATTGAAAATTGATGACAAAATAGAATCTTGCTGAGTTTGGCTCATGTTTGTGTTCTGAAATTTTAGTTTAACTCGTTTATTTACATTCAGACTTGTGTTGAGGGGCTCACGGTCCTCTGGGCAAAATGCAAACGTGAAGTGAGTATCGTGGTTGAAGCCGTATGTTTGTACAGTAGCATCACCAGATTTGGTTTCTCCACTATCAGGCTCATCCAAAGTCACCTTCACTCCTCCCTTCCTGCTCTGTACTCATAGTTGCTGAATCTGTTTATTAGTGTAATCTGCACACCCGAGCACATGATCATATCTGTGTGAACCCATTTGCATGTTTTCCATCAAGGAATATCTGGTGTGTGTGTGAGTGTACGGGCAGACCTACAGTATATGTGTGTGTGTGTGTGTGTGTGTGCAGGATTTTCCCTGGTGTTGATTTTTAATTGTTCTGTGCTTCTGTGCTTCAGTTTTTTCCACAGCAATTGATGGTGAGACTAATGTTTGGTAGTGAGTCCCAGATCTCCTGTAGCATTGTCTAAAAATCCATGTAATTACCTCAGGGAAGATTGGCAGCGACGCGGGAGAGAAAAATAATAATAAAAAAAAAAAATAGAGGAATGTCAGAAAAACTGACAAAGAACGCCACGGTTTTCGAGTGAGTATTGGCTTTCAAAAAGTCGCCCTCACCTGGGACGTTTTTACCGACTGAAGTAAACAAACAAGAAACAAAATAACACAATAAGAACTGATTGATAAATCACACTCACTGAGTAGGCCTTTTTCTTAGCTTAAACCCAAATGTCAGCTATGAATAAAGGAATTTAACTAAAAGCTGACGTCCTTGTCATTAGTCACATTAATTAGTGTCAGAACAGACTTAGACTTAATTGTTAAAGGTCCTGCAATTGGACTGTAGTTAGACACTGTATCACCAGTGACACTTAAAAAGCTACAAAGTTCAGTCTTTCCCAAATGGGAAGTTACTGTGACTCGAAAATCTTAATGAACACCAATGTGATGCATAAAATCTAAAAATAAAATCCTTTTTTAAAATTAAAACAGATCACTGGGATCTGACTACTCTCCTCATGTACAGTGTGTGAGTTCTTACTGTTGGATGAAATTGAAATTATGTTGTGCCATAGGAACCAAATTCCCATGTGACTCTGGATCCCCATGTATGTTCTTAATGAGATTGTCATTAAATCATGTCACAAATATTGCTTTGCATCACTAATTATATTTTCAGAATGAGCTTCTTTATTTTATCATCTATTCTGCTGTAGAGAAGATGATGGGTGATTTATTTCACTTTTTTTTTTACAGATGGCTTTTTGTAAGAAACAAATGTCGGTAATATCAATAAACTACCAGTAAAAGGCATTGTAGTCTATATTTTTTCTATGGGAAAAATACTGAATTGCAACAGTTAGTTATTATAACCCAAGAGAACTGTGATTTTTTTTTTTCTTTTGTTAGCAAAAAAAGCCCCAATGTCTTTGTTTTTTAGATTTTTCTTTGTCTCCATCTTTTTTTTCCCCCTTTCTCTCCATCCTTTCCAATCTGAGCTGTAATAATGTAACGAGTCGCCTGCGAGGAGCTCCATGCCTCGAAGTTATCAGTGCAAACAAGTACAAGACTCCGGTGTGATTTTTATTTATTTATTTATTTATTTTTTCCCTTGCAGCCCCTGGGAAATCATTTGTATTCTCTCTCCCTTTCCTCAAACGTAACATTCGAATCTCAAGTGATCCAAATAAAATACATAAAAGAGTGAAGATTGATTTCCTTCACGTATCCTTGCAACAACTTAATGCTCATTGCAGATCCGCGCACATAGACTGTACACACCCACGGTGGCATCGAGATGGTACAGCGTGCACTCAAGCCTTCCTTATTCATCAGTAGACAGTGGGAGATGAACATGATGTGTAACTCTGGCAGTATGGCGCTTTGTCGTTGTTAAGTTATCATCATTTCTCTTTTTCATTCCACCTCCACAAAAAGATTAAATCGGTAAGAGCATGCAGATGAAACTGGGGAGCAGGCGAGCATGCGAACAAGAGATAGAGAAAGCGACGGCGCCAAAATGAAAACAGGAGATTACTGATCTACGGGTAACACAGGATGAATATTTGATTTGGCCTATTGTGATGTTTTCCTTATCGGAAAACACATAATGCTTTTATATCCGTCCTTTAAGAGCATGTGGGGTGGGGGGGTGGGGCGAGAGGCATATTGTTGTTAGATTGAACACAGAAGCTGCCAGTTTTAGATGTTATACTTGTCACAGGAGCAGCTCTATCTGTGGTATCTTTGAGGGATTGTGTGGAAAATAACAGATCTGTTGGTCGCAGCTGTGGTTTCCAAATGGAAGAGGTCCTCGAACCTGTATCTGAGTTCTTATTTTTCTTTCCCCTTCAGTTTTTCCCTTTTTTTTAGGGGTTGCACCAGCGAATCAATGGTTTACATCTCCCGTTGTATCTCTCTGTATCTTCTACTCCTCCCTCACTGCATCCATCATTTACCTCTTTGTCTTCTACCTGATAGCTCCATCTGTAGGATCATTCTTCTGCCAATGTATCTCCTATCCCTCCTCTGAACACTTTCAAACCATCTCCATCTGGCTTCAAGTTTTTTCTGCAGACATTCCTGTCTGAGTTCTGCTGCAACGCTTTTGTGTAAATTAGTTTAGCTTTAAATCTATGTTTTGGTAGGACAAAAGTGAACTGCTTTTTAGTAAATTTTGACGATTGGAATGAGTGTAATATATATTTTAGCCCTATTATAATTTTTACAGATATTGTCCATACATGTGATCCTGATTCTGATATTAACCAATACTGATATGCCCCCAAAACTGAGATGAAGGTATCAGGACCCTATGTATGATTTGAGCAAAATTGGCAAAACCCAGACTTGTGTTATCGGATTTTCTTTATCAAAGTAAAAAAAAATGATAATGGCCTTCAATATTATATAATTGAGCTAATATTGGGCTGATAATATCCGCTGACAAATGTTATTAAACATCCCTACATGGAGTTATGCATATCGCCATTGTTAATTTTGCCTTCTTTCAAACTGTGATTAATAATGTTTTCCGAGGATTAGGCCACATTTTCCATCAACGACGCAGGTTTTTGTCCTGCGCGTGGCGTTGTCAGATTGTTTGGATTAAGGCTGATGGATGAGGTCTTTGTCCTTGTATCAGAGACCATCAGTATGCAGCAGTGCATGTCCAATGCCTGATAACATTTTTAACATTGATGCAACTTTAAAATAACCCATTAAGAGTTTATTGGCTTTGAGGGGAAAACGCTGGCAGGTACGTGTTTGTGAGTGTGCATGTACACACACACACACACACACACACACACCAATACTCTAGATTTCTGTGTCCTTTGTAATTGCTCCTCTCACTGCCCTGAGGCAGCGTGAGCTGGCATATAAGCTATATAATAAAGCATATTATCCTGACTGGTAATGCATTTCTGCCTCCTTCAGCCAGATGACAGCTGAAATTGAGCGCTATATGTTGCAGAAGGTGATCCATGCTAAATTCCTTCAGGCAGCTTGAAGCTCTGTGTCATAGCTCTGACCTTTTCCTGACAACTAGCATAATGAGTTTTGGAATAGCAGCGTCTTCCATGAACGGGCATAGTTGCTCTTTAGGGCGTCTCTGAACTGAGCGCTGTGACAGGAAATATCCTGAACACGGTGGGAGACCCCAGGTTTGGACCAATATGGCACAGGTTTTTAAGAAATATTGCAGCTGCTATAACAGAAATGTGTCAACCGCAGGTCATCGCTCAGTTCGGTTGAAACGCTGACTTTCACTTTGATATTTAAGGGGGCACAAAACGATTGCTCTGCTGCATATACGCGACATAGTATTTTGTCGGCATGGGTTTTATTTCACGGAGTTTCAAAAGTTTGGTTAAAGTCAATCCACCCTCTCATTCACCTTTTTTCTCTCCCACCTGATGCTGCCCACGTACGTATGCTGTCCTCGGCAATAACACTTTCCAGCAATGTCTGACAGCGTCCGACTCCGTAACAGCATGTGTGTGAAGTACAGTGGATCAAGCAAATAGAGTAAATAGACGGATTTTGGATGAAGTATGAATTATTTTTTTTTCTTGTATATTGCAATTTTTTTCTTTCTGCATAACTGGCGCCGTGCTTTGTGACTATCAGGCTGAAGATGATGAAGCAATAGCAAGGCTTGTGACGACAGTTTGTAGGTTGGGGAAACAGTCTTGTAGTCTCAAACCTCCAGACCCTTTCCAAAAAATTAGAATATCGTGGAAAATTTGTTTCATAAAGTTGTTTAAATAACACCTGTGGAAACCTGTGCAGGCGCTTTGAGTTTAGTAGATGATTAGTGTGTGACACTCAGTTTAAAAACATTCATGTCCTGATGATTTCTTCACAGTATTCTAATTCTAATTTATTGAAATCCTGTTTTTGTGGGTTTCATGAGCTGGAAGCCAAAATTATGTAAAAAGTAAACAAATAAATACCTGAAATTGTGTCCCATGAATCTATGAATATATGAAAGTTTAACCTTCTGAATAGAATTATGGAAATTAAACAACTTTTCCACAATATTCAAATTTTTTGGAAAGGGTCTGTATGTTGTATAGCACGAGCAAGCTTGATTTGTCACTGTTCAAGCTGACAAACTCTACGTAAGTTCTTACCTTATCGTCATTCATCACATGTAAACAACGTGTTGACATCATAATAAAATTATAAAAACAGTCTTCCTTATTGTGGGGAGCCGGAATGAAGGGTAAAACGTTCCCAATGAAGCACACAAGGGGAAGAAAGTAGGGCTGTCCGATATAACATTTACCGATACCGATATGAACCGATATTGCCCAAACACCTAATTTCCGATACCGATATGAGCCGATACCAATGTATCAGCTAATTTCCCCTGAATTATTGTGATCCCAGACTAAATGCATTCTAAATGTATCATTCTATGACACATTTATTTTTTACCATTTTGTCTGAAACAGTCCTAGGATTCTTTCAGCATTCAGCATTTGATGTAAACAAAAAATATCCAATGAAGTACTTTCCAAAAACATAGATTATTTACGTATTATTTGCAGAGACCGTGGTTTTGCAGCATTGGATTAATAATATATTTGGAAAAAACGATACCGATATAATCCGATAATAAAAATTATGCTCACATCGGCCGATAATTATTGGTGGACATATATATCGGACAGCCCTAGAAGAAAGCGGTTGTAGCAGAAACAAAGCAGTCGTCCACATCTAGTGCTAAATGACAAAGTAGTCTGTCTTGCAAGCTATCTAATTACTGTGCATGAATTAGCGGTTTAACACTTCTGTTTTAGAAAGATTTGCCGAAAAACAGCTGTCTTAGTCCAGAGGTCAACTTGAGCCGAATCCATCAAAGACAGCGGTGATTCAGGAACATCCCATCACAGCTCACTGTTTCTGTCATGTTTTCACTACAACGCTGTACATATCCAGAGTGCAGCTGCAGCCAGGTGGAGAGAAATGTGTCCCACTTTCGTCCAACTTATTTGTTGCATCAGAATCAGCGCCAAGCCACCTGTCAGGTTGTCTTGGACATGTTGGTAGACAGTTCTAAGTTAAGAATTTTTTTCTTCTTTGCCAGTGAAATTCGGAGTCCACTCCATACTCTACCCAAACAGTGTTGCGCTGGCACATTTCACTTACAAAGCTATCATTTCAGATGAGATGACCAGTTAAATATGGCCGCTTTAATAGATTTATTCAGCTTTATTTAATTTACACTCATTAAGGATGTATTGATTGTGATATAAAATTTGAGTTGCATCTCAAAGTTCATTCTGGCACTCAGTGGGCTGACCAGGGCCGAACTGGTTAAATAAAAAGCCGTTATGGAGTACTGGTTCACTGGTTGGACACTTTCGGAGTCAGATGATATAGCTGCATGTCTCATGAGAGTTAATCTTTTATCTTTAAATCCCACTTGACTCCTCAACATGACCTTTGTCATATTGAAAAAAGAAATTCCTTGAAAAAAACATGTAACTTATAACCACTCTGTCTCTTTGAGAAGTGTTTTCATTTCACCTCCTACATTGTCTTTTATAGCAGTGCTAAAGAATGGAGCGGCAACTGCTGGTCTGTGAAACAGTGAAGCTCAGTTTAGGGCTGTTTGTTTAAATAGAAAAACCTGCCATATTTCCCCACAATTAAACACCAGTGCACGCCATATACAGTATAATCATTTCTGAGAGTTTTAGGGGAAACAATGTCAAAATAAATGTTCTCAGACCTAATAAAAGTAGACGACAATTAACAGCTGGTTATTTCTAACTGGGTGATGATCGAACCTGCTCATTAGTGCAACTGATTTAGAAGGGAAGTCATTAAAAAATAACAGACATTAGAGAATACTTAGTTATTTCAGCGTCAGATTGAGACAGATAGATGGATAGATAAAACTTGATTAATCCCTCGGGAGTATCCTTAAAAATCTGTCAAAATGAAGGCTCCAGCAGCAGTAGAGCATGGAACAAAAGATAAGTACAGTAAAATACAGAAATGAAGTGAAGTTTGAAGTATGTTCAAGTATGTAACTTGAACAGGGACAGTAATGTTAGTAGATCAGTAGGTTAGTAGTAGATAGATAGGTGAATGTTGGTAGTATTATTAGATTAGTAGGTAATAATTATTGCTATGTGTGATATAATCAATATTACTAGTGAGGTTATATTGTATTATATCTAACATAATATGTGTATATACATATATCTATATATGTATATACAGTATATATATTTCTATATATATACATACACTATATACAGTATATAGTATAAGCACACACACATATATAAATATATAAATATATGTAGCAAGAAGAAGAATTGAGATGAGATGTGTCCTCTGCAGTACTGCCACAATATATATATATATATATATATATAATTATATATAATAATTGTTTAATGCTGTTCTCTTCTTCTTCTATATATGTATATATACATAAATATGAAGAAGGGACAAGCTGAAATGAGATGAGATATGTGTATATATATATTATTATTATAATTATTATTATTTATTTATTTGTGTGTGTGTGTGTGTGTGTGTGTGTGTGTGTGTGTGTGTGTGTGTGTGTGATGCCCACATGCATAAATATACATACAGCAAACAATGCAGTACATACAGTACACAATATACATAAATCAGTAACATATACTCAGAGTATAAATATGCTTTAAGACATGGAGTGTATATGGAAATATAACAGTTTAGTGACGTTTAATAGCAATGTAGATTGAATGGTTTAAAAAGTACCAAGGAGAATAGAACAATTATATACAGTACCGGTATATGTATAATTTAACATAACAATGGTTTTGCTTGTGCAGTTAAAAAAAACAAATCTGAAACAATAACCACAGGTTTCTTTAATCCTCATGCTTGGACACCACGATAGAGTATTTAACAGACAATGTATTAAGAATTACCTCATGCATATTTATGGTAATACGGGCATATTTTCATCGTAAATCTTGTAGGTAGTTAAGGCTAATAATTTACTCCTAGATTTACGACCTACTTTTAACCCTGAAACCAGTGATCTTTCTCTCCCTGTAAATGATGTCTCTGTATATCATCTCCCGCTGGACGTCGGCACAAAGACCATTTAGCTTAATATTGACACGTTAACATGGACGATGGGGGTTGGGATTAACGAAAAACGCCAAAAAACACGCAGGTGGCACCATGTTTGTAAAACTTTTAGGAGGTGGACGTGTGAAAAATAATTTCTAATTGCATTTTTATACTGCTCTTTGTATTAGTAAATGGATACAGGTGACCTACTGTAGGTGGGGAATGGGAGACATAATTTCTTTGTGCTAAGTAGAAAAAGGTGTTGGGTGTTTTCAAAGAGAGGGATGGAGTCAGGATGAAGAGAACAGGGGTTATTTAATGATCAGAGCAGTGTAATTACCTCCCAGTGAGGTTCAGCCTTTTAGACACATGATTATTCAAGGAGAGAAATCTCATTTGCATCCTGTGCAGTAATATGGAAAAGTGTTCGCTCCACACTAAATTAAAGAGCCACATTTTCTTTTCTCGGCATTACACATTTTTGTTCTTTTTTTTTCCCCTCTCTCTCTCTCTTTCTCTCCAGACCAGCAGTGTTTTACATGTAGATCCAGGGTTTACAACCTTTTGTTCTCCAAGAGCGACTTTTATAAAATAGAAATGACTAAGAGTCATAGAACATGTCATAGAACATTCCAATCAGCTTTCTCAACATGGAAGTATGTTAATCTGCACATATCACATTTTTACTAAAATATCACCATAGTAAGAATAGTAATTATAATAGTACATTTACAAAAATATTTTTATCTTAGAAACAATATAATTGTGTAATAGGCTAAAACTATCATAACTAGGTCACAAAATGACACATAATATAAAGCTTTGTTTAATATTTGCAGTTTTTTCACCTTAAAACATTTTTTTGACAAATATTGTTTCAAAGTTGACTGTGCGAAGAATCAGAAAACTGTCTCTAGGTGTTTGGTAAGGACAGAAATCCTTATTTTGATTTATATTGAGATGACAAGTATCAAAAAAGCTATTAACGGGTTTGAAAATGTGCTAGTATTACATTTTATAGTACACAAAACATGCCAACTGCCCCCAATGTGACAAAATTTTAATAATTATGGAAACCTGTAAGGTATGTCAATTTATTTTTGTGTTTTTTGTCATCATTATTACTGATATAAGCGTTTTGTGTTCTTCTGTGCATTATCTAGATGTACTTTTTCTACCAGCGTCGCCCAGGAAATTGTCTCCGTGTGTCCTGCAGTTCACATGCACTTGTGTCTCCAGGGTTCAGCTTCAGGCTTATTAACAAGGTCTCAGACATTGTTCTGTGTCCTCTGTAATGAGGGGCTGAGAAGAGAAGGACCCATGTAGCGAACTCCCATGGAAGGCTAGTCAGTGTAAATGAAACTCTTCCTCCTGTAATTCCTCAAATATTTGCAGCT
Organism: Paraplagusia blochii; assembly: GCA_016785265.1. Taxonomy (NCBI): domain Eukaryota; kingdom Metazoa; phylum Chordata; class Actinopteri; order Pleuronectiformes; family Cynoglossidae; genus Paraplagusia; species Paraplagusia blochii. The sequence continues at coordinate 100,273 of JAFBJS010000846.1, forward strand.
ATTTCATGCTCGCGTCCACATGTCTTTACAATTTTTTTCTTTTCCTTTTTTTTTTTTCTTTTAATCGCATACTTTCTAAAGCTCACGCAGGGCTGGCGCACGCACCGCTCCCCCTTTGGCAACAGCAGCTATAGGAGTCTTGAAAGACATAGGAAATCAAGGAGCCTGCTTTCATTCATGGCCACCTCCTAATTACAGTGGGAGTGAAATAGCACAGAGTGAGTCTAATGACGGCAATTGAAGTCGCGTCGGAGAGAGAGAGAGCAGCTGAAACACCTGACTGAGCTCACGAGCGCATTTGTGGCGGCGCCACCTGCAGAGGTGAAAGAGACAGAAAAGATTTAATAAGACAGATTCGAAAATGTAATACAGTATATCGGATTTTCTGTGATGACATTAGAATGAGTAAATGGAATAATATGAAGGGAAAAAAAGAGAAGAGGTGAAATAATTGACACGAGAGAGAGCCATCTGTTGATCTCCATGCTTATTTGCGTTGAGCCCATGGTCTCCCTCCCCTCCCCTCCCCTCCCTAACCTACATGGCTGACTGGGGGTCAGCTGTGACTGATGCCCCTGCTTTCCTCTGTCAGATGGGCGCAGGGAGAGGCTCGGCTGCAGCCTGAAAACAGATTTGCCATGCCTCTGTGTGCTGTCACAGCCATTTTACCCAGCTGTCAGTCACAGACAGCATGGTTGACGTTATCACTTGTATCCCGCTTAACAGTGGAGGTCTCTTCAGAGCTGCTGCAGCTGAGGTGCAGTCTGACGGTGGAAGTGTTTAAAAGGAAGGACCGGGCTGAACAGATGGAATAAATAGGAAGGTAAATGGATTTTGTGAAGGTTGAAATACATGACGATGGGAGATAGGGAAATCAAGGGAGGAACAGCCATGAAAAGGATGTGTCTGGTCACAAGTGAGCGTAAAATTCAGGCAGAAGATGCTTTAGGGGTAGCATAGAATTGAATAGTTTCTCTGCTGGTTGTGCAGGGGATTTTTGTAGAACACGCTGAGGACGAGCCTGTGTTCTGTTATTGCCTTTTTTGCTGTTATTGCTAAGAATTCAACAGAAGTAGAAAAGAAAGAAGTTGAAAGTTGAAATTTAAATGGTCTCTATTAATTCATTGCTGAGGTTCTCTTTAGGAGAGACAAGGATGGACAGGGTCAGGAATGAGGTGATTGGAGAAAAAGCTAGAGAAGACAGACTGAGATGGTTTGGACATGTTCAGAGGAGGGACAGTGGATACATTGGTAGAAGAATGATCCTAGAGATGGAGCTACCAGGTAGGAGACAAAGAGAAGATTGATGGATGCAGTGAGGGAGGACATGGAGGTAGTCGGAGTTAGAGTTGGACAGGGGGAGATGGAAATTGTTGACCTGCTGTTGCAACCCCTGGAAAAAAAGAGATTAGAAGATCTCTATTAATTTCTAACATTTTATTTCTGTAAAATGTGACCAACAGCACAGACTTTATTCCTACCACTAACGTTAAAGTTAAAGTAAAATTTTCTTTCTTAGAACAGAAAATATCCATTTCAGTAAACAGTGATCAGTGCTGGTTGTGTTGTGAGTTGAGAGAAATTATAATACACAAGAACAAGAAGAAAATTGGAAATAAAGAAGTGTAAGCCAGCAGCTATTTACAGAGAAGGTGAAAAACAGAGAGAGAGAGTCTGGATTCATGTGCTGCAGGCTGTCGCTGCATTTGTTGCCTGAAATGTGTTGAAGTGCACGGAGCTGAGGTTCCATCTGCTCCGCTGCACTGGGCGAGACATTCTGGACAAAGTTTACCTATTGATTGATTGATTCGACTTTATCTCTGCCCGATAGTTTCGCAATCTGTGCAGTCCTTCTGCAGCCTGACATATTGCAAAAATTAATAACGCATTTACAATGTAAGATCTTTAATCAATGGCGATGCCTCAGCACTTAGCAGATGCTCATGCAGTTTCCGGAACATTTCTACATCTAGAAGAGAAGTCAGTTGTTGGAAATGTTGTCTCTTAGCACTTTGCTGTAAAAACGAAATCTAAGATGTAAATAATGATAAACTGAAGAAGCCCCTTGGATGAGAGGTGAAACGTTTTCCAAAAAACTGAATGTCCAGTTGCTGAAATAAACTCTTTAACCTTGACCATGACCTTGATGACTGAGAACCTTCATCGAGATGTAAATGATGTTGTGAGCTATTGGAAACGTGGACTACAGAAGAAGGATGGATGTCCCTCTGTCCTTCCAAGATACATAAAATATAAAAGAGGTTTGTTTATGGCAAAAACTCTACAGTCAGCAATACCACTGGAAAGTTCTTGATCAGTGGATTTCTTTTTTCTGTTAGTTGATCTGTACTGTCATAACTGGCCTTGTAATTATTGTAAAGAAATATATACAGTATATAAAAAGTTGAGGTTCTTTTTAGGAGAGACAAGGATGGACAGGATCAGGAATGAGGTGATTAGAGGGACAACACAGACAAAAAGGTTTAAAGAAAAAGCTAGAGAAGACAGATTCTCATTGGTTCATACATTGGAAGAATGATCCTAGAGATGGAGCTACCATGTGGGAGACAAAAAGGAGATTGATTGATGCAGTGAGGGAGGACATGGAGGTAGTTGGAGAAGATACAGAGGACAGGGGAAGATGGACTCACTGTGGCAACCCCTGAAAAAAGGGACAAGCCGAAAGGAAAGAATTTTGAGGGAATTCCTAAATTACTAACCATGTATAAGAGCATTCGTAATCTACAACTCCTTTACTTAAAAAATATATATATATATTTTCCACAACAAAACAATAGATTCCTTGGAGATGACCACATTAAAATTCAATTTGTGAACTTTAATATGGTCATCTCCGACTCATCAACCGTCAGCAACAGTCAGACTTGAATAATAACACCATGAAAATCTCAGGTGATATCGTCGGACATGGACATTTCCCTCCTTTGGCTTGACATGCAGACAGATGTAACCAGAAGGACCAGAGTTGATGACACAAGATATGAGTGAGGGTAATTAAAATGTCATCAAGTGTCGGGGCAGCTAATGTGTTCTCGTAGATTGACATATAATGGAGATGGTTTCTCAGGGCCGCTGGCTGTGCTCCAGAGAGCAGAGAGGTTAAAGATGAGGCACAACAACAGAATCAATTCTCTTATCCTTTAGCTCCTTTCCTACTCAGGGAAAGATTTACAGTCGGAGGTATGACAGCCCATAATAACGACGGCTATATTTTCGCTCCGGCGCCCTGACAACAGCATCTGTGGCCAATCAAATCGAGCACAGAGCCATCGTTATCTTTACTGTTTATGTGTAAAAATAAAAGGCTTTGTCATCATAAGGGTGATGACAGTCCAGTGAGTTGATTCCACTCTGTCTGCCTCCGTGAAAGGGAAGGAATTCTGAGGATGAGCTGATAAATGTTTGTGGGAAACGGTGTAAGTAAAATAAAAATCCATAAAACAGACCCGCAACAAATTGTTTTTCGGAGATTAATTTCCATTAGGAAATACAGTACGCTCTCAGAAGCTCACTTAATTCGGAAGGTGCCGAGAGGGAAGGACAAAGAGAAACGTAAGACTCCGAAAAAAGACTTACGAAAAGACACCGTATATGCTCTAAGAGCTCGATAAGAGGATGGGAAAATAAAGCAGGAGTCGAGGAGATGCAATACAAGTAAGAAAGTGACCAGAGAGCTACTTAAAGCCGAATAAAAGTGTGTATGAATCAATATATATGGATGGGAACAGGGACACTTTTAAATAAGGCTCTCACTCCTGCCCTCAGATCCTGTTTCACAAGGAAACCCAAACTCTGTGAATCAATATCGGGCTCATCTCTCTCTCTGGCCTCGGCCCTGTAGAGCCCATGGACACTGGCTCCTCTTCTCTCCTCTTCAAATACTCTCATCCACCCTGTACAACAGATTGTGTTTTTTTTTTTTTTTCCTCTTTCTCTCTCTCCAGCCTCACTCCTACATCTGAAGTACCTCTGCTTGTTTATCCATTTCCCCAAACAAAGAAGCCACCTCGCACATTTGTGCCACGGTTTTCACATCCATTTGAAAAATGCACGGGTTGCGCTGCTCTTCATTGTAATCTGATACTGCGTAACAGTAACACTCACACATGGATCCAAAATAAACCCAAATTAAGACTCTTTTATGCAACATTTGCAGTGTTGAACATCTGGTACTCTTTAATACTTTTCCTGGAAGAGATTTGTGATTTATTTCTTCAGGCCTCAGACCAGAACAATAGCTGAAGAAATACAATGACTTAAAACAAAGGCATTTAATGTTGAAACTTAAAAAAATACTTTTTTTTTGTTTTTGTGAGGTGGTGGTGGTGAGGTCTCTCAAAGTTCATTTTTTTTATCTTTACTTTACAGCTATGTCCTGATGGGATGGCAACTGGCAGTTGAGCCAGTGGTTATTTAGCCCAGAGGCAAAGTCTCTTTCTTTGGTGTGGAACACAGCTGGGTTCAGCTCCGGGGCAAAATTGAAACCCGATGAGGGCAGTTGGCGCCTTCTAGTGGGCTCACTGGTATGATGCAGTGTGATTTGGGTGGCAATTGTGGTGACTGCTGCCCACGTGACCCACTGATAGATCAGCAGATGGAATAGTATGGTTGGATGAATGGGTTGTAGTAAAACCATAACATAATAACCATATTTTAAGGCGCACAATCAGAATAGTATCATGTAAAAAAAATTATGATAAAAAAAAAAAAATAAACTCACTTTCTCAGTTCACTCCTTCGTTCGGCTTGTCCCTTCTTTAGGGGTTGCCATAGCGAGTCAAAAATTTCCATCTCCCCCTGTCCTCTGTATCTTCTACCCTAACTCCAACTACCTCCATGTCCTCCCTCACTGCATCCATCAATCTCCTCTTTGTCTCCTACCTGGTAGCTCC
>JAFBJS010000847.1:0-33603 GCA_016785265.1 Paraplagusia blochii
AGTAGAATTAAAAGAATTAATTTGAATTATTCAAATTATTTTAATTCTAAATACTTTAATATATATATATATATATATATATATATATATATTCTAAATACTCCAATAAGCCCAAATGAAAATTTAGTTGTTTTTTTTTGTTTTTTTTTTTTTTGTTTTTTTGTTTTTTCTTAGTTTTTTGGCTAGTTGGTGTTCAAAATACTTTATTGATTTCTAAGAGAAATTTTTGAAAACCCTCTGTCTCTCTGCCTCCTCTCTCTCTCTCTTACCTCCTCTCACTGTCAGTCTCTGTCTCTTTCTCTCTTTTACATCCCCTCTGTCAGTCTCTGTCTCTCTCTCTGCCTTGTCACCTGATCTTCTTACTACTCCTCTGTTTCTTCAAGGGCGTTGCTGATGGAACTGCAACCAAAAACCAACACCCTTGTCAGTTATTCCACTGTCCATTTTTTTTATTTTTTTTTTCAAACAAATCCATGTATCTTATGCACAATAGCACAGCTACAGCTCAGCTCATTGTATTCCTGGAGATGAATGAATGTCATTGAAAACACGGTCTTATTCAAGGTGAAACCCTGGTTCAGGTTAAAGGTGGGAGATCATTTGCTTTCGTTCCAAGATTTGCAGCAGTTTTTTTTTTTTTTTTGCCTTTGTGCTGCCCCCTGGGGAATCCTGTAAAGAAATGCTGCAGCTGTGGAGAATGCCACTGTGCAAAGTCTCCTGATACATTGACTTAATCATTGCCTCCTCTCTTGGAGTGGGTGTGAGTGTTAAACCATGACAATAACCTTTAGGAGGATCATTTACGCACATCCTGCACCACAAGGCAGGCTTCTTTCTTTGGCGTGAGTGTTGGACTGTTGTCAAATATATAAAAAATGTCTTTATCAATAACTGGTTCCTCTGATTCCAAATAAAAAAATGTATTTGTATTTTTTAATGCATTTTTATACAAAATACTTTATTAATCTTTAAGGAAGAATTGTTTTTTTTGTTTGTTTTTTAATTACAAATACTTACCTGATTAGATAGTGTGTTTTGTTTGTTTGTTTTATTCGATTTTTTTTTTTTTTCACAATTTTTCCGTTTCAAAATATTGCTTTGTTTGGAAAGAGGAAATTATGTTTTATGTAATCTTTCTCTTTTATTATCATAATACTTTACTGACCAAAAATGAATGAGTTCACGTTTTTAATGTTTTAATTCTTTCAAAATACTTTAATAACCCCACATAGAACATTAGATTTTTGTCTAGTTTGTTTCATCTTTTTTAAATTAAAAAAAAATATATTTTTTTTTGGAGGGGGGGTAAGTTTTTTTTTTTTTTCTTTTTTTTTAATACTGTATTTGTTGGCAAGGGAAAATGTGTCTTTTTGTTACCACTTCCACTTCTCTAATATACCGCTGCCTTTGCCTTGCTCACTCCTTAGTTCATATTTAAATTCATTGTCACGGTGCGTAACACAGCCCTCGACCCTCATTTTGATCCACCAGGAACGCTTCATCCAGTGCATCCACGGCCCCCGGCTGTAGTCAGTGTGCGGAGATGAAGAGGGGAAATGAAATACAAGCCAATCTTATCTCTCAGCTTGTCCGACGTCGTTACCCTAACGCACAGGGAGAGTTGAGTTACCGCCGCCGAGCGGGAACTGATGGAGTGGTTCTCCGGACCACGGGAACAGCAGAACTGAGGTGAGACATTTTACCGCAAACACGAAGTGGCAGAGAAACCGGGTGGAAAGGAACGTTGATCGGTGATGGATGTGGTCAGGCTGCTGCCACTGACAATGATGCTGGTACTCTGCAGCAGCAGCAGCGGCAGGTCAAATTCTCATGACAGAGAGGTAGACGGGTTCTCCAGCTCCCTCTAGAGGAGGGAGGATGTGGAAGAACTTTGACTATGTGTACTAAAATTTGACATAGGAGGTGGATCAGGATCAAACAGAGGTTAAAATAAGGGCTTTGAATTGGTTTAAAGAAACATAAAGCAAAAACCATAACCTTTTTTTTTGTTAAGCTTGTAACCAAAACAAAACAAAATTTGAAAAAAAAAAAAAAGAATCCATTTAATACTTGGCAGAAGGTAGGAGGCTACAGGTATTGTTTTTATTATTATTGTTATTATTATTATTATTATTATTATTATTATTATTTATGAAGGCATTATCAACGTTATTTTGAGTTAGCTTACATTTAAAATTATATATTTGCCAAACCTTGACAATAATTTTAGGCAACAAACGAGTAAACTCCAGGATTATTGGTTCAATTTTATGATCGAATAAAATACCAGATATGTTCAATTAATGTTTTTGTTTGGAACAAACCAAGTGGTAAAAAAAAAAAAAAAAATCTGTTTAAATGTGCTAATCTGCTTAATGTGCTAAAGTGCATTTAGCATACTTTTCTCCATTTTTTTATGTAAGAATGTTGGCATTGTAGAGAAATGACAGAAGCATGATGGAAAAAATGATTAATAGTATAAGTTGGCCAAGTTTTGTGAGCCTGATTTTAAAGCTCAATGACCTACATCGGGCCCCTGAGCCTTAGTTTGCCCTACACTGGTTCCTTTTAGTGTCCGTCTCACCTTGTCATTCTCTTCCTCAGCATCTCTGATAACCGGCTCCTAAATCCTGCTGTAGATTATGTTAATTAAACTTTTCATGTTTAACAACACTTCAAGGAGGAAGGTGTCTTTGTTTTGTCTTCAATTAGAGATGTCCTTCTCAACCCGTCCCACGGATCGATGTGGGACAAGACAAAGAGCAGACGGAATGTCCAGGATTGGATGATCTTTAACATCCCGGCTTCAACTTTGTTGAATGAACCCATTAACGAGAGGAGAGATAAACAAGGACATGATGGAAAAACACGGAAAGTTCTGGTATTTGGAGTTTTGTCTCATCACTGGAGGAAATAACGGACATTGATAAGGATTAGTTTCAATCTGATGGGACAGTTAATCTGAGTTTATCCATTCAGTCAGTGATTCAGATTATTGAGCTCACAGAAAAAGAACGCACTGTTTCTTTAAGAGAGAAAAAAATAAAAATAAAAATAAAAAACAGCTCTAAAACCAAATTAGTTTCTACCCCAGCTGTGGACCCATTGGGGTCAAACTGAGGGTTGTGGTCTGATAACATCACGCTTATCCGCAGCTGTGTTCTTCAAACTCCAAACCATTTCTGGTTCATTTATTTTACCCATAATTCCCTGAACGAATCTGTCGTTAATTTCAATCACAGCGGGAACATTGACGTACAGGTGGTGATGTGATCGAACATCTGTCCGTGATGATGATGGACATCGAAAAAAGGAGGACAAGTTCTGGACTCAATGACTGAGCAAGAAGTACTACCTTCTGAGCTGAGTTCCTGTTGGGCTCCTTGGGTTCTTTTCATTCAAATTATGTACTAGCGCAGTGTCTTTACAGAGGGTCAGACACACACACACACACACACAAAAAAAAAAAAAAAAAATTGAAATATAAAAAATCTCCACCCACGAAGTTCCTGGAATTAAACTCTTATCTGTAATCAAACTGAATGTTGAAGTATTAGAGAGAAGAGAGAATGAAGATAAGGTTTTGTGATGATGGTGATGATGAGTGATGGTGATGATGATGATGATGATGGCAATGAAAATGATGATGTTGATGATGGTGATCTTGAGAAGATGAGGATTTTGATGGTGATGAAAAGTATTATGTTGATGGTGATGATGATGATTATGAAGGTGATGATGATGCTGGCAACAGTAACGATGATATTGATGATGGAGATGATGATGATAATGATGATGGTCATGATGATAGTGATCATGGGGAGGATGATGATGGTGAAGGTGACAGTGATAATGATGATGTTGATGATGGTGATCTTGAGAAGATGAGGATTTTGATGGTGATGAAAAGTATTATGTTGATGGTGATGATGATGATTATGAAGGTGATGATGATGCTGGCAACAGTAAAGATGATATTGATGATGGCGATGATGATGATAATGATGATGGTCATGATGATAGTGATCATGGGGAGGATGATGATGGTGAAGGTGACAGTGATAATGATGATGTTGATGATGCTGGTGGCAATGATAACAATAATGTTGATGATGGTGATTTTGAGAAGATGAGGATTTTGATGGTGATGAAAAGTACTATGTTGATGGTGATGATGATGATGACGATTATGAAGGTGATGATGATGCTGGCAACAGTAACGATGATATTGATGATGGCGATGATGATGATAATGATGATGGTCATGATGATAGTGATCATGGGGAGGATGATGATGGTGAAGGTGACAGTGATAATGATGATGATGAAGAGGATTTTAAAGGGGGTTTTGATGATAACGATGATTGTGATGGTGATGGTGATGACGCTGCTGCTGCTGCTGCTGATGATGATGATGATGGTGACAATGATAACGATAATGTTGATGATGGTGATTTTGGGAATGATGATGGTGATGACAATTATGATTCTGATGGTATTGATGATGGTCATGATGATAGTGATGAGGGTGAAGAAGATGATGGCAATGGTGAGGTGATTGTTATGGTGATAATGAAGATGATGAGGATTTTGATAGTGAAGATAGGGATGACAGTGATGGTGATGGTGATGGTGATGGTGATGGTGATGGTGATGGTGATGATGATGATGATGGCAATCTTGAGAATGATGATGGTGATGACAATTATGATTCTCATGGTATTGATGATGGTCATGATGATAGTGATGAGGGTGAAGAAGATGATGGTAATAGTGAGGTGATTGTTATGGTGATAATGATGATATTGATGATGATGATGAGGATTTTGATAGTGAAGATAAGGATGACGGTGATGATGATGGTGATGGTGATGATGATGGCAATCTTGAGAATGTTGATGGTGATGACAATAATGATAATGACTATGATGGTGGTCATGACGATAATGATGGTGGTAGCAATCATGTGATGGTAATGATGGTGATAAAATATATCCTGCTTCCTTGTTTGTCAGAACTTTTGATGCTGGGAAAGCCTCAGTGGAGTGCTGTGTCCTCCATCTGTCTGAGAAAGTTATCATGACTCCAACAACCGTCAGTACTGTGCTTCACTGGGTCAAAACAACAAAGACCTCATCAAACACTGACGTCAACACACGTCCACCTGAGATTCATTTCACCGCAGCTCGGTCGACTGACGTGAATATATATTTTGGCAGAAACTTCATTTGTCTTCTACGTGACAGGGATTCAACAAGTTGGTGAAACTCGAGACGATTCACTACATCAACGGCTGTCAGAGATATTTGAGGAATATTATATTATATATTATAATTGCACATATAGTAGGTGAAGAATAATCTTGATTATCCATTATAGACTGCAGTAATGTGTTTGTCCATCCCTATCTATCTCTATCTTTTATATATATATATATGTATGCATACATATATATATATATATATATATATATGTGCAGTCTATAATGGATAATCATGGATAATATATATATGTATATGTGTATATATATAGTCCAAAAAGATGTGTTTGTTCAGCCAGATGTTTTATATATCAAAATATATATACAAATATATATATATACAAATATATAAATTAATACATATAGTGTATATTTATGCAATAACCTATACAAATATATACAATGAAACATTTACATGCATAAACATATATATTTGCATACATATATGCATATGTGCATATATTTGTGCATACATATACTGTGCAGGTATATATAAATTATAAATATACATATACATATAAAACACTTTAAACTATGGTTCCAAAAAATGCCTAGTGTATACAAATATATGAAATTATACATAAGTGTATATAAAATATTTATGATACAAATATATACGGTAATATATTACAGACATGTAAACATATGTAGACTTTATATATGTCTCTATACATATATTGAGGTATGTTGGTAATTGTGGATATATATACTGTATATACCTTTATATATGTATCTTGAGCTTTATGTTTTTTTTTTTTTTCCAACTCAGCAGCGCCCCCTTCCTTCTAGCTATTCAGGAGGGGCCTCTAACCCTGTGTCTCCTTTATGGGACGGTCTAATTAATGGCAAGGATAATTAAGTCAAGTCCCATTTCATTGGAGACGCAGTGCGAGAAAGCAGCCGACTCCCCCCAGGCTCCCCGCCTCCTTCTCACCTCCTCCCTCCCCCATTATCCTGATGATAAGTCCTCCGTCCGTCCTTTCATCTCCTCTCCTAATGCCATCAAATACCATTACTGATCGTCCAATTTGCAGAGTGCTGAGAGAGGGAGGGGGGGAAAGACGAGGAGGGGCGGCGCCAGGGCAGTCCAGGCTCCCAGGTGCAGCACAAACACCAGACTGCAGTCCTGGGTCTGGACAGTTGCTGACCAGATGGAGGCAGAAACACCAACAAATAAAAATTTACTGACCGTAGAGTGAGAGGTCAGGGTCTTATGTGAACCTAGTGACCACAGTCAGTGAGCCAGAGATTGAGACTCAGAACTTTTGATTTGAAACTTATTTTGAACTAAACAGTTCCAAGAAATGACTCGTCTTCCTTGTTTATTTTGTTAAGGCCACGAAGGCGACTTCGTTTATTGTGCCACCTGCTGGAGGGGGCAGTGGAGAAAAGAATAAACACTACAATATTGAAGTGATTTCTGTTTTGTGTTTTGTTAAATTCCTGCAGTGTGCTGTTTGAAGATAATACTCATGTATTATTCACACGGTCGGATCAGTCAGGACCTTCAGAAGACTCGCCGCAGGATGAACCCTGGCTTTCATTGGCTACATTTTATTCAATTACGTCCAGTTTTGTTTATGTGATTTCATCTTTTATTGTTTCATTTTGATGATGATGATGATGATGATGATGATGATGATGATGATGATGATGATGATGATGATGATGATGATGATGATGATGATGATGATGATGATGATGATGATGATGATGATGATGATGATGATGATGATGATGATGATGATGATGATGATGATGATGATGATGATGATGATGATGATGATGATGATGATGATGATGATGATGATGATGATGATGATGATGATGATGATGATGATGATGATGATGATGATGATGATGATGATGATGATGATGATGATGATGATGATGATGATGATGATGATGATGATGATGATGATGATGATGATGATGATGATGATGATGATGATGATGATGATGATGATGATGATGATGACGATGATGAAAATAACGAATATGATAGTGATAATGGTAATGAAGTTGATGATTGTGATTATGGTGATTACGGTTTGAATGATGATGATGAAGGTGATGGTGGCGATGAGTCCGATGATGATGTGGATGATGATGATTTTGCTAACGGTGATGGTGTTGTTGATGATGATGAATGTAATGATCAGAAGGATGAAGAAAATAATTGAGGGTGGAACTCATAATGATGACGGTGATGTGATGAAGATGATGATTGTGATGAAAAGGATGATAATGAAGAGAAGTGATGGTAAAAATTAAGATGTTGTTGTTGATGATGATGATGATGATGATGACGATGTTGAAAATAAAGAATATGATAGTGATAATGGTAACGAAGTTGATGATTGTGATTGTGGTGATTACAGTTTGAATGATGATGATGAAGGTGATGATGGCAATGAGTCCGATGATGATGTGGATGATGATGATGATGATGACCATTTTGCTAATGATGATGTTGTTGATGATGATGATGATGATGAGGATGAGGAGGAGGAGGATGAAGAAGAGAATTGAGGGTGGAGCTCATGATGGTGACAGTGATGTTGATGAAGATGATGATGATTGTGATGAAAAGGATGATAATGAAGAGAAGTGATGGTAAAAATTGAGATGCTGATGATGATGATGATGATGATGATGATGATGATGATGATGATGATGACCATTTTGCTAATGATGATAGTGTTGATGATGATGATGATGTGGAGGAGGAGGATGAAGAAGAGAATTGAGGGTGGAGCTCATGATGGTGACAGTGATGGTGATGAAGATGATCATGATTGTGATGAAAAGGATGATAATGAAGGGAAGTCATGGTAAGGATTAAGATGATGATGATAATGATGATGATGAAGAAGATAATGAAAGTGATAGTGATGATAGTTATGGATGATGATAATGGAGTTGATCACGATGATAATGACGATGAAGTTGATGATTTTAATGGTGATGAAGTTAATGATGATGATTATAGTGATTTTGATGTGAATGATGACGACGATGAAGGTGATCGCGCCAAGATGGGTCCGACGATGATGATCATAATTATGATGATGATGACGATTATGCTAATGATGATGGTGTATATACAGTATATATATATATATATATATATTTGAGGCAAATAAAAATGTTTCAATCTTATGGAGAACAGGAGAACCTCTTTATAATTTAACATTTCTTGTTGGCTTCTCCTGTTATTGTTGTTGTTATTCTTAGGTGTTGGACCACAGGTGTCAAACTAAGGCCCGGGGGCCAAATTTGTCACACAGTTAATTATATTTGGCCTGCAAGATCATATCAAATATGTGCCAGAGTTGCCCCTGCCACTAGGGGGCCCGCTCACAAATTTTTGTTTCTTTTTTTTTTGCTGCGGCCACTGATAGGGTGTGGGTCCCAGCAGTATCTTGCTAGGAGCCCCAAGAGACCCTGCCAGCGCCCCTGCATTTAATATATGGAAAAGGGAAAATATTTACATTTTATTTTCCATTAATTATTAAGTCTGGCCTGTGACTTTATGCTAGTTAGCTAGTAGGTAACAAGTGTTTCTTAGGACACAATTTATTTCTTGTCCATCTGATCTGACATATACAAAATCAACCTGTTCCACGGAGTAGCAGGAGGAAGAAGACGAAGAGCTCAGGGCGTCAGTAAGACCTTGTCGGAGTCCATTAACATTCATAATCTGTCCACACGTGTCACTGCTGCTCCACAACTGAATCGCTCGCCGCAGCTCGGGCCTGGACCGGTGTAAAGGTGACCGCGGCGTCCGTGGTCTGATTACGCTAACAGATAACATATGCATTAAAGGTGCAGACGTGAAACTTGGCCAAGGTCGCGAGTCACGGGAAACACGTCCTGGGATCCGTCTCGTATCTTCATAGCAGACCGATGTTCTGAGAGATAACGTGGACATGATGTATAACAGTCATCCTCAAACACTGGTGCAGGGGCCACAGGTGTTTTTTTTTTTTTTTTTTTTTATAGATATCGTTCATCGAAAACATCCTTCGACTTGACACCTGAGCACAGATCAGGAACGACAGATGCTGGTACTACTAGTACACGTACAACTGACACTAGTACAATCACTATCAGGTATTCTGACACTACAAGGTATTCACCTTATATTAGTACTAGTATGTTGTAATGGCTACAGCTATAACATCAACTATTATTACTAGTAGTATTACAACTATGATAAAACTATTGATACTAGTAAGATAATTGCTAGTACAACTAACACTAGTACTACAGCTACTAATACCATGACTGCTGCTAGTGGGGCTGTTACTAATACATCTACTACAAGTAGAGATTAGACTGGTACAACTGCTGCTGGTGTTGCTAGTACCACATATACTATATGGGTAGTTAATACTACCGTGACTAATGCTAGTGCAGCTGCTACTAGTACAGATACTACAAGAACTGCTGATACTAGTACAACTACTACAAGTACAGGTGATACTAGTGAGACTATAGCTAGTATAACTGACCGTAGTGTAAACACTGCAAGCATAGCTAATACTAGTACAAAGTATGTGGACAACAACCAATTCTAGAAGGACTGCCACTAGGGGAGCCACTAGTTGTAATGAGGCGGAAATGTCTGTTACTAAGACAACTACAAGAAAACAAGTGATACCAGTAAAATAAGTGCGAGTGCAACTTATACTAGAACAACTGCTACAAGTACAGGTACTACTACCATGACTGCTGTTAGTGCGGGTGTAACTAGTACCACTATTACAAGTACAGATTATATCAGTACAATTGCTGCAAATACAACTACGCCAAGTTTAGCTGATATTAGTAAGTTGGACTAGAATAAGTACTTATACTATAGTATAGTATGACTACTAGAATGAGTACTATGAGTACTATGACTATGTATAGTGCATAGTTAATACTAGTAGATCTACTACAAGTGTAGTTGATATTAGCATGACTGCTGCTAGGGCATCTAATACTAGAAAGTGAACTATATGCGTAGCTTATACTACTATCATCCTACTACAAATACCAAAACACCATCTTCTACAATAACTGATACTACTATATCTAATACTACTACTTCTACGTATGTAAAGCTAATACTACCATACCTGCTGCTAGTGTGGCTGATACCAGTACAACTACTACAAGTACCACTGGTACTGGTTCACCTTCAAGTGCGGATGATACAGGTCCATATAAATATTATGATTACTACTACCATACACATCGCTAGTACTCATACACCTGCTGCTAGTACAACTGATAGAAGTGTAGCGACTATGAGTAAAGAAAGAAACTTAAAAGAAATAATTCTATCAAAGGAACTGTCACTAGTACTGCATTGTCCTTCCAAGTAGCTGCTGTGATTGTTTTTAGCACAGAATCTAACACCTGAGAAGAACACCTGTCCACCGTGGACAGCGAGACACCAGTGAACAACAGCTGTTGAAAAAGCGCTGACTCGGACAGAACATCGACTCCTCGGAGGCAACAGACCGGAGTCGGGTCGTCCGGTCATCAGGTGGAGCACTTTATAGGTCACATGACTCTCCTCCCACCTCCCATCCCGGGTGGGGAGCTAAAGATAGCAGCGCCTTAGCCGATAGAACTGTCTGACTGTGAGCGTGTCCACCATTAAATATTCATGGTCTTCTAATGTTCAACATGACAGAGGACAATCAGGAGCTACCGCCATTCACACACGTTGGCTGCTGTGGAGGTGACGGAGACACGGTCGTCCCCTGGGTATTTTCATTAGAAACTGGACACTAAAATACTCACTTTATGTAACATTTCTCTGAATTTTCTTGTTGTTGGTCAAATTAATTAATTTTGTCTCCTACCTGGTAGCTTCATCTCTAGGATGATTCTTCTATCAACGTATCTACTGTCCCTCTTCTGAACATGTCCAAACCATCTCAATCTGGCTTGTCCAGATTTTTCTCCAATCCTTTCTGACTGTGTTGTCCCTCTAACAGCTTCATTCCTGATGCCGTCCAGCCTCGTCTCTCCTATAGAGAATCTCAGTATCTTTAACTCCTCCACCTCCAAGTTTCCCGTCTTCTGCTTATTGCTGGTGTCTCTAATCAATCCATCATATATATATATATATATATATATATATATATATAGGCTTTGGTGACACATCAAATATCAAAATGTTGTTTTTTTGTTTTTTTTTACAAAATTTTTTACAATTTTTTTTTACACTTACAAAATGTTTTTTTAATAATAAAATAAAAATGTACAATTTCATTATTTAAAAAGTATGTGTGTTCTTTCAGCAGAATACTTTTATACATGTGTTAATTTATTTGCTAGAGTTCAACTGTGAAAATAGGTGTTTCATAAAAGTTGATAGATTTTTTTTTTTTGCTGCCAAGCCTTTTGCTAGGGAACCACTTGCCAGCTCCAGTCCAGGAAGCTGACACAGTCTCTGCTTTTATTGTTGGATTTAAGATCTTCCTTTTTAACAATGCCCATGGTAGCCAACAGGTCTCCATCTGAGGCCTATTGCTGGTCCTTTGGGTCCTAGATATGCAGCTTCAGACCAAGAAACACCTGGTGTCTTGTGACACGTTGAGTCCTTCCTTGCCTTCCTCTATCGTTTTCTCCGTGTGATTCCTTCAGTTCTCGCTTCCTTGCAGATGACTGACACGTTTGGCCTCACTAACTTGTGTCTTCCCGGAGTCTCTACTTCCACCCCAAGCAATCCCATAGCCGCGAACTGGACTCTGGACCTCGCCTTCAAATTAAAACCCTTCTCCACTGGATTGGTCCTTTGAATTGGATTCAATTGGCTCTGCAATAGTGTTCTTTATAAACAATTACGATAAATTGAATTATTTTTCATTCCCCTCCACTGTCTGTCATCCTGAGGTTCCTTCCCCTGTTCCCCTTGTCATTTTCTTTTCTTTTTTTTTTTTTTTTGAAATTGTTCCTCACCTGGTGTGAGGGTCTATAAGGCCAGGGGCTATTTATCTATCTGTATTTACCCGTTACTGCGCGCCTTCATACGTTTGTTTGTACTGTTCTGCTTTTGCTTGTAAGAGATAACGGCTGTTATGATCTGGGACTATGAACAAATAAAGTTGGAAGTTTTGTTGTCAGGGACAGGGGATTCTGGGAATAAAGAGCCCAGAAAAAAATATTATAGGTGTATATATAAAAAAAAAAAAATACAAAAAATCGAGTTTTATCCCTTAATCCTCCTCCTCTGTTGAGGGAAGGTTTCACCAGGTTGACGTAGATGGCTTCATCCACTCCTTTCTCCAACCATCTGTCTTCTCTGGCCAGGATGTGGACATCCCCATTCACAGATGTTTGCTCTTTGTCCTCCAAATGTAAATAATAAATAATGTAAGCTATCCTTTATGCTCCGTTTGGTAGGTTTGCTAGCTTCACGAAATGACCAGTTGTGGTACTCAGAGGGTATTAAAGTCCAAAGTGGACGTGGACCTGAACCATACTACGTCCAAAGTGGACGTGGAGTAACATATTTGTTGGAATAAATGACCGGATGAGATACTCGAACAAATTAATTTATTGTATTTACAAGTTTAATAGAATGTTGTACTTTAATATTTGTTCCTAAAATGACCCTTTACAAATATATGCAGAGGAATGACAGTTTGAGGATTTTGGATTTCAAAATAATGCGCATCAGAAGGAAGAAAATTAAAAAAAAAATGAATCCTGCTGCTGTGATAATAACATTGTTAAAACGTGTCTTTTAGTCATTTTCACCACAGATAGTAAAACAATTTGCAGCCCCGTTGCTCTCACGCAAGGGTGGCAACACGTAGCTGGATGAAAGTAACTGTTATTCACCTTTTAGATGGATTCATTTTAATCGAAATACGAGCAGATGGACTAATGAGAGCTGTTTTCATGAAGACCAGAAGCCTGCAGTTACAGTTCAGTTCAGTGGACAGCTCCAGGTGCTGAAGTAGTCAACGTTCACAGTCAGTCTGGGTGTGAAGAAGCCTTCTAACAGATCTTGTTAGTGTGTGAGGACTAGACCGAACGTGTAGAACATCAGGATCTGATGACATCACCCTTTCCTTCATGACAATCATTTCCCGAGACAGTCTGTGTCAGTGAACACCATGGCCCAGCAGGGGGCCCTCACTCTCTGGTTTGTTTGTTTCATATTTCATCCCAAAAAAAAAAAAAAAAGTTGTGATTCTTCTCTTTGTCCTCTCACGTCTGCCTGAAGTTGCAGCAACAACATCTCTGTGAAGTGTCAGAGCAAAATTCAATATGTCGTCTTGTGCAGCCGCATAAATAATGCATCACAGGCTCTTAAGCTAAAGAGGAGCAGCAGCAGGGGGAGAGGAGGAGGAGGAGGACGAGGGAGAGGAAGAAGAGGAGGAGGTTATAAATATGAAACGTATGAGTGTTATCGATGGGTCCGAGTCAGGCCGGCTCCTGTCAGGAGGAGAAACGACCCGCACGTGTCCTCCACCACCTCCAACTCCACTGACCCTGGTCATTAAGTCTGTCAATCTGGTCAGAGCCGGATTTACCAGATTACGGTTTAATTCTCAGATTATGAACATACCCCGAATATGGCTTGTGACCCACTCGGGGGCCCCAGAGTATTGGACTTCATGCATTTACTGGTTTGATTAACTGTTGACAAACAGGTAGCCCAGTAAGAGACTCAGTGGTGCATTCAAGGTCCCCTGTCACATGCGGTCAGATCTGAAACCAAATCTCAGCCTCCGGTCTTTTTTTACTTTTCGTTTTTCATTGGTTCGTTTTCAGAAACTCGCAGAAATGTCTCTGGTTCTGGTTTTCGTCTCCTGTTTGAGACCGAGCAGGGACGTCTGCCCAGCCCGGAGCTGCTGTGACTGAAGGACACCAGTTAGTGAGGGGGGAGAGGAGTCCTGGTGTATTATGGGATGCCGCCGCTGAGCTGCCCCGTGGACATTTTTATCTGGCCGTGCAACCTGTCCGGATGGCATTGGCCGGTTCTGCTGTTCCTGTGACTGGACTCCTGGCTCCGGTCCTGGTTATATTTGGCTCAGTCTGCTCCGTAGCTTCACCCTAACCCATAATTCCTTTTCTTACTGGACTCTCTCCACCCTGGCTGCCTGCCTGTGTGGTCTTCTTGCTGTTTTTTTATTCTCCGTCCTGATTTTTTTTTTTTTTACACACCAACAGATCAGCACAGTGAGAAAAGGGAAACGGAGCGATCCGTTCATGAGGCCTTCCTTCCTTCCACAGTGGCGGCGTTATTCGATTGTATAGCGGCGGCCTTGGGTGGTGCAGAAGCAGGGGCGGAGTACAGCGCCTGATTAGCCGGGCTCTCCAAGGCTGTCCATCACAGTGATAGCTCACTCTTCACAGCGTCTCATTGACATTGTGTTGAACGTCCTGTGTCGGCGCGGCTTAATTGAACACGGAATTACCCCATTTGGACACGCTGAAGCACAATGGAGCCGGGAAGAAAAAGGCGGAGCGTTTAATGGAAGACGGGACGCACGTTGACCTCAGGAAAAGACACTCGGGCAACAACAGCCGCTGGGGTGCACGGGTCAAAACAGGATGGTGTTCCTGGATGTACAATAGGTGGCAGCACTGAACCGTTAAAGTCTTATATGCAGTGTGTGCCTTCCCTAAATCTGTCCAATCTGTCCAATCTGTTCTCTTTAAACAATTACAGCATCTAAAACATATCTAATCTAAAATATAAACAAATATATTGATAGTATATATTTGTTTCAGTTATGAAAAAAAAAAAATACCTGATCAACCAGGGGACAGAAAATTAACATGACAGTGTGATTACTGCTAGTGTAGGAGGAGTTTTGGGCTAGATAACCAAGGTCTCCTCCTCTGAAAATGCTCCGACCAATTCAGAGAGGAGGTTCTAATAGAGCTTGTCCACTAGGGGAGGCTAATGCTGCTGTTTTCCGTGTTGCTTTTACAGACTAAAAGAAAAAAGATATATAATAGATACCTATTTAAATCTCTTTGCGGCATCTCTGGACCTCGACCCAGCGTTTGGGACTCACCGGTCCGATGAATAAAACGTTGGACAGATTAGCTGCAGCATGTTGCCCACATCTAAAGTGTCATATTGACTGTCGTCAAATGGCTGTTGGCTCTCAGAGAGCGCGATCGCTGATTATAAACAGGGCGAAGCCAAGGGCAAGTCATGGAAGGAAAAAAAGTCGTCAGCTGTTACGGCGTTGCTTCATCTGCGGAGCGTGAAAATATAAAAGACCCATGATCATAAAGGCTCATTGGCAGCGTGTGTGTGTGTGGGTGTGTGTGTGTGTGTGTGTGTGTGTGTGTGAATGAGCGTTAATGTGTGTGTGTGTGTGTGTGTCACTATAAGTCAGCTAATGAAAAGCTGTTGAAGTCATTTTTCACCTTCTGTTCTTCAGGCTGGTCTTTGAGAGATGGAGCTGGAACTTAATGGACTGAGGACCCAGTGATGGGAAAGTGAAAAAAAAGGGAGGCCCGGGGGTGGGCGGTGGGGTCAAGGTCACTTCCTGATTTGAAGCTTGACACCTGCTGTTGTAAATTTGTGCTTGTCCCGATGTTTTTTTTTTTGACAAGAGTGAAGTATATGGTCAAGACACATTTTCCTAGGACGGCAGAGGCATCACTTACTTTTCACTATTCTTTGATTGGCTGACTGGCTAAAATGGTGTAAGCGGGTAATGCTTATTCACCAAGACAGCATGGGCATCACTGTTCATTCTCTTCATACAGATTAGCGTTGTCTGTGACTCCAACCCCACCAAAGCGGCCTGGGAGGTGTTCAAGATACATTTTCCTGGGACGGTATACATGTCCAAGACACATTTTCCTAGGACGAGGTACGTGTCCAAGACGAATTTTCCTTATTGAATTTCATGTTTTATTCACCAACAAACCAGGATCATGTCAAGTCAGAGTGACGCAAGTGTCCAAGACACATTTCTCTAGGACGGCAGAGGCATCACTTACTTTTTTTGACTTCTTCTTTACTTGATTGGCTAGCCGGCTAAAATTGTTTGAGAAATTCAAAAGTACAGACATACGGTAACTACCAGAGTTGACTTGTCTTTTACCTAGAGCAGTAAAGGCATCACTGTCTGTACTCTGAGTTACACTAATGAGTAAACAAAAAAAAAAATGCTTATTCATCTAAGACAGCACAGACATCACTGTTTGTTCTCTCCCTTCAGATTAGCGTTGTCTGTGACTTCAAACCCTAAAGCCCGGCGCACACGGGGAGGATTCGGCGCGCGCCGGATGCTCAGCGCCATCCGCGCGCGCTTATAGTACACGCGCACACGATGAGAATTCTGCTCACGTCTCGCTAGTAATTAGATGATTTAATTTTAATGTTTTCTATAACAGCTTATTTCTGTGGAAATTTTAGGAATAATGAAAACTAAATGATGTAAAATGTGACAAAGTGAATATAAATTTTTAAACACCAAATACTACTAGTGTATTTTTCAGAAGACTGTATACCTCATAGTAAACAAACTATTTTTATTCTTCATGAAGAACAATCATACGTATATTCATAGTCAACTATGTATAATTGACTATTTCTTCCATGTAATTTGCCCATAAAAAATGTTCATCATGATATAGATTTAGGACAGGAAATTACAGTTCTTACCCGTTTGCGCCAATTTCGTGGCAATTTCTTTTATCGCCTCTTCCCTCCTTCCCTCCTTATCTTTAAAATCGCCGAGACGAATGTCGAACAGGCAAGGATGGTCTTGCCAAAGATCTACGAATTTATCTTCTAGGATAGTCTCATTCAACAAGACGCTGCGGGCTGCCATCTTGTTGCGTCTTTGTAATAACGCATGCGCACAAATCATTTGTAGTGAGAAAGATGCTCACGAAATCGAGCACGATCGATATTTTGCTCACGGCCTCAAGTGACCAAATGCTCACGTAAATTTACGCGCACACGGTGAGAATCTGGCGCTGAGTCTGAATCGGCGCGCGCCAAATCTTCCATCGTGTGCGCCGGGCTTAACCCAGCGTGGTCTGGGGCAATCGGGCGCATCCTGAGTCGAAGCTTCCAACGCTGACACCTGCTGTTCTGAACTTGTGTTGACAAAAGTTTGTCCCGATTGAAGCATCGCGTCAAGTCAGGGTGACGTAAGTGTCCGAGACACGTTTTCCTAGGACGGCAACGGCATCACTGACTTTTTATTTGGGTTTGTAGACTAAATTTGTTTGAGATTCAGTGGGCTTAACTTTTACCTAGGGCAGTGAAGGCTTCACTGTATTCAGCCAACATGAGGTCCACAGTCCAGTGCTTTGGCAACAGCTATTTTGTTCAGTTGTTTACTGTAACGGGGCTTGTAAAAGTGACTCTTGTTGTTTATTTGAAGGATAAAACGTCTAAACAAAACTGCAGTTCATGTTGTCCACTCAGCTGTTAATCCATAACCAGGCTGTCCCCATGGGGGGGCAAGTCAGAGAGTTTGTTGCCCATGGCATTTAAGAGTGAGTGAATCAATCAGAACCTTTCAATCAAACGCAGTAGCAAACGCTATTACACAAATGTCATTTATTCTTTGATATTTTTAATTTCATTTAATCAAATTGTTATATATATATAGAAAATGTACATCAAAATATATTCTATATCAAACATTATGAGCAAATAATATGGAACTCATTCGTACAACGGGCCTGTCCTCGCAGGGTTACCTGCTTCGAATGGAAAGAGCTCTGCTGCCCTCTACTGTTCAAAAGCTATGCAACAGAGCAAGGAGACACCAGACACAAGAAGAGGCGAATGAGCAGATTTGATGATGTGTAAAATAGTATCTTTATCCAAAAAAAAAAAAGAGATATATATATCCCATCATAATATATTATATGCTAGACTATGAAGCCCTACAATAAAATGTGTCAAACTTAAGACTTAGAGGCTTAAAGGGAAAGGAAAGGAAAGGAAAGGAAAGGAAAGGAAAGGAAAGGAAAGGAACGGAAAGAAAAGGAAAGGAAATAAAAAGAATGGAAAGGAAAGGAAATGAAAGGATATTGAAAGGAGAGGTAGGGGGACTAAAAGGAAAGGAAAAAAAAATGTAAAAGGAATGGACAAACAAATGGAAAGGAAGACCATGGGGGCGAGGGCTGTAAAAGGAAGGGTACTGGGGATAGAGAAGGTAGGGAAAGATACGGGATGGTAATATAAATAAAAGAAAGGGAGGATAAGGAAGGGGAGAGAAAGGGTGAAGGAAAATAAGGGCAGGGAAATGGAAGGGAAAGGAAGAAAAGGAAAGTGGAAGAAGGGACAAAAAGAAGAGACAGAAATGAGAAAGAAAGAAAGAAAGAAAGAAAGAAAGAAAGAAAGAAAGAAAGAAAGAAAGAAAGAAAGAAAGAAAGAGAAGGAAAGGAAGGAAAGAATGGAGGCGGAAGGGGAGGGAACAGAAGGAAAGAAATGCAAGGAAAAGAAAGGGTGAAGGGAAGGAGATAAGGGTAAGGAAAGTAAATGGAAGGGCAATGAAAGGGACAGTGATAAATGAAAGGTGAAAGAAGGAACACAAATAAGAGATAAAGTTGAAAAAAAAAAAGAAAGGTAAAGAAAGAGAGGGATGAGGAAAAATGAAGTCTAAAGACGTGTGACCAAAACAACTCTTGACACCTTTGTCCAGTGGTGAAGGGAGTGGTCTAGAGTAGCAAAACTACGACAGTTCCCTCCAACAACAACCAGAAACTGATGAAGTTCCTTAGTTGAGAAATGAAACGTCCTTCAACTCCAAGAAGAAGTCCAGTTGCTTACAACTAAACCCTTTTGGGGGTTAAGGAAGGAAATAATGGGGGACGGTAGGGAAGGAAAAGGAAAGGAAATAAATGCAAGGAAAGGAGAGAAAGAACGAGGAGGATAAGGGAGGAAAGCAAAAGGAAGGGAATGAGAGAAGGCAGAAGGATAGGGGAGGAAAGAGGATGACTAAAAGAAAGGAAATGAAAGAAAGGGCTAATGAAATGAAAGAATGTGAGGAGGGAAGAAGGGAAGGACAGGAGGAGAAGCAAGGCAAGGGGAGGATATTGGAAGAAATTAAAAGAGAGGAACGAAAAGAAAGGGGGAGGGAAAGGAAGGTAAAGAAAGGGACGGAAAGGTGAGGATATGGGAGAAAAGATAAAACAGAAAGGTAAAGACAAGGAAAGTTTAAAATAAAATTTAACTGAAAATATCAGGAAAAAAAACTAGAGACCTTTTTTTAAGGGAAATGATTAAAAAAAATACTTTATTTAATTTCCAAATAATATCGTCACACAATAATCAAGGTGCTGTGATTCCTTTTGACCAGCAGATGGTGCCAAATCCTATCGAACGAAACCACCCGTCATTTCCCCCTCAGTGTTAAAGGTCACAGATGTTTCCCGTCCACTCTGCGACAGATACAACTGTTGAAGCCACCGTTAACATTTCATCAATCTGACACGGACCTCGTCATAACGCGTCAAACAGTTGATCTGCAGCAGGGAGGAGCTCTGGTGCTGCGCTCCTTCTGAGCTCCTGCTCAGGGTTCAGAGCAGTGATTAGTTTTTCCCTCTGTATCTCGTCCAGATGGTTTCAAGTCGCAGTCGTTTATTTGCTGGTTCGACGCCTGTTCGGGAAAAGACTCACTCAGGAATTCTCTTTGTAAATATGTTTTTCCTGCAGGGGGAAAAGAATCTGCTCTTATGTGTTCAGAGCCTGAACTGACAGAACGGAACGTAAAACCGATGGCG
This sequence comes from Paraplagusia blochii, assembly GCA_016785265.1. Taxonomy (NCBI): domain Eukaryota; kingdom Metazoa; phylum Chordata; class Actinopteri; order Pleuronectiformes; family Cynoglossidae; genus Paraplagusia; species Paraplagusia blochii. Next base: position 19,994 of record JAFBJS010000847.1, read on the forward strand.
GTTCTTTGATGAAAATGTGTGAAATGACTGTGTCATGGCGCTCTCTGCTGGACTGCAGCTGGAACTGTTGAAGACATTGTACCCCCATAGTCTTTATTATACTTTTGACAACTTTTTTTTTTTTTTTTTTTTTGTCATTATATTTAGAGTTTCTAGTTTGGTGTTCAATACAAGTAAAAGTTCAAGGTATATACAATCTGAAAATCCTATATGAAGTTATATTATGAATAAAATCAGGAAATTTAATCTTAAGTGACGATAAAAAAAAAAAAAAATAGGACGTCACCTAACAAATAGAAATGGTTATTCGGCAGTTTAGTGACCTCTAATGGTCTAGTAGTGGTACTGACCATAATATCTGTAAAGATTCTCATTCATCCAGTTTATGACATCCAAAAAGGGTTTGGTTTTAAGTAACTGGATAAAGAAGAAGAAGGAAAAAAAAACGATTTTGGATACTGACCATATTACATTCTGACCAATGTAACTTTCTGACATGTTACGTTATTATCATGTTACCCTCTGACCACGTAACATTCTAACAATGCTATTTTAGGATCACCATATCTTCTGAAATTTTACCCTCACACCATAATAACATCGCATCATCATGTTTCAATATGATCATGTTACATTCTGGTCATGTTACCTTCCAACCATGTTTTATTCTGGTCATGTTACATTCTGACCATGTTATCATCGGACTATGTTACCTTCTGACTATTTAACATTCCAAATATGTTCCCCCTTGGCCATGTGACACTCTGATCATGTTACCATCTGACCATGTTACCTGCTGACATGTTACTTTCCTTCCATATTACATAATGACCATGTTACCCTCTGACCACGTAACCATATTACCTTGACTATATAGCATGTTACCTAATGACAATGTTAGCATTTGACCCTGTTGCTTTCTGATCATGTTACATTCTGAAAATGTTACATCCCGACCGTAAACACGTTATTGTTTGACCATGTTATTCTCTGACCATGTTCCTTTGGACTGTGTTAACCCCTGACCATGTTACATTCTGATCCTGTCACAACTTATCATGTTACCTTCTGCTGTGTTACCTTCTGACCATGTTACTGTCTGATCATGTTAGTTTCTAAAAATGTCACCTTCTGACTATGTTAAATTCTGATCATTTTACATCGGGACCATGTTATCTTTTGACAACATTATCTTCTGAGAATGTTACCATTTTGCCCTTTGACCATGTTACCTTCTCATCATGTTACCATCTGACCATGTTTATCTTAATAACTGATTTAACAAAACCAGGATATGCAATGTAAAGTGATGATTAAAAACCCAGTCTTTTGGGAGTTTAGGGACCCCTAGAGGCTTGTTGGAGGTACTGACCATATTACATTCCAACCATGTTATTATTTGACCATGTCATTGTCCGACCATGTTACCTTTGGAATGTTTTTCCTTCTGCCTGTGTTACTTTCTGGCATGTTACTGTCTTACCATGTAACATTCTGGTCGCGTTACATTGTGACCATCTGACCACGTTACCATCTGACTATTTATTCTTCCGAACATGTTAGCCATCGCTTTGTCACAGCAATGGTCTCTAATGTGCTTAGTGACCCTAGAGGCCAGGTGGTGGTACTGCATGGGGGTTGATCGGAATATTTAATAGACGCAACATAAATAAATAGAATCATACATTTAGATACAAATAATGTGATACATGTTGCATCACATGACCTGTTTTCAGTAGAATTAGATGATTCAGTTTTTAATTAGATGTTATGTATATTTGTTTTTATATGTTTGTTTTAATTAACTTTTACAAAAATTTTACATCACAGATAAAAAAGTTTTCCTGAAGATCAGAGCAGTGATTTTGTTCCGAACCAAAACACAATACGTTTTGAAGATTCGTTCACTTGATCTGTAATTTACAATTGAAGTTGTATCTACTGGTTGTAAAGTATGATGATGGACTGGATGGAACTGGTCAGCATTGGTCAGAAGTGGACCAAAGACCAGATGAGGTAGGGTCAAGTGAGCATACGTCCCGGCTGTGTTCTTTGGTGAGGTGTTGTGTTGAGGATCATGTCCTGCGTTGCCTCAGCGTCGGAAAGTGAAGGACAGGTGTCATCACACTTTGAGGGGCCCGGGATTAAACCCCGGCCCTCGCTGTAATCTGCTCTCTCCACTGACCCACTGAGTCTGAACCTGCTGATCTGGTCTGGCTCCTGAACGTGTCAGGAACAGTGGGAAAACCTGCTGACAATGAAGGTCTCCACACTGAGTCTGGATATGCTCCACACCCAGGTCCTGTAGACACAACACTCTCAGTTGGCCTACAGGTCTGTTTGGTCAGCTCCACCGAGTGGGCGGGGTTGAAGGTGGAGGGGGGCGGGGATCGAGATCAGAACTGTAAAATCAGAAGTGTTATCTTTCCGAGAAGAAACATCTCTATGTTTGTTTGTTTGTTTGTTTGTTTTTTACATTTACACACACTGACCTGACCTGATGGAGTCACATTTTAACTTCAGACCATGCTACCATCTGATTTTTTTTTTTTTTTTTTATTCAGACCATGTTACTGTCCAACCATGTCTATGTTACCATCTGACCGCATTTTCTTCTACCCAGGTTACTATCTAAAAATCTTAAACTCTGACCATGTTACCATCTGACCACGTTACCCTTTGACCAGGTTAAAAGGAACCGTGTAACCTTCTGATCGTGTTACCATCTGACTGTGTTACCGTCTGACCCACAATACTCTCAGACCATCTGTCCAGGATACATTCTGATCACGTTAACTTCTGATCATGTAACTTTCTGGCCATGTTACTGTGTAACCATGTTATCTTCTGAATATGTTCCCTTTTGACTAGGTTACAGTCTGACTAGGTTATCTTCAAACCATGTTACCTTCTGACCATGTTACAATTTGACTATGTCACCACTCAGACCATGTTACACTCAGAAAATGTTACCTTTAGAACATGTTACGATCTGAACATGTGACTGTCTAACCATGTTACCGTCTGACCAGGATACATTCTGAACATGTTACTATCTGATTATTTTACCTATTCATCACATTACCTTATGATCATATTACATTTTCGCCATGTTACCTTCTGACTCCGTTCCCTTTTGACTAGGTTACGGTCTGACTCGTTTATCTTCCAACCATGTTACCTTCTGACCATGTAACCTACTGATCGTGTTACATTGTGGCCATGATACTTCTGACCATGTTAAAATCTGACTATGTCACCTCTCAGACCATGTTACACTCAGAAAATGTTACCTTTAGAACATGTTACCATCTGAACATGTGACTGTCTAACCATGTTACCGTCTGACCAGGATACATTCTGAACATGTTACTATTTGATTATTTTACCTATTCATCACATTACCTTATGATCATATTACTTTCTCACCATGTTACTGTGTAACCATGTTACCTTCTGACTGTGTTCCCTTTTGACTAGGTTTGGGTCTGACTCGGTTATCTTCCAACCATGTTACCTTCTGACCATGTAACCTACTGATTGTGTTACATTGTGCCCATGTTACTTCTGACCATGTTAAAATCTGAATATGTTGCAATCCGACCATGTTACCATGTGACCATTTTACAAGCTGTCCGTGATACCCCTGAACATGTTCATTTCTGACCATTTCACCTTCTGAACATGTTACCTTTTATCCATGTATGGTCAAACAATGTTGCTTCCACCCACGTTAATTTCTGACCATGTAACCTTCTGATTGTGTTACATTTTGACCATATTATATTCTGAAAATGTTACCTTTAGACAATGTAACCATCTGTCCATACCCCGGGACCATGTTACCATCTAACCAGAATAAATACTGAACATGTAACCTTCTGATCGTGTTACTGTCTGACCCTGTAACCATCTATCCACGATATTCTCAGACCATGCTACCATCTGTCCAGCATACATTTTGATCACGTTAACTTCTGATCATGTAACTTTCTGGCCATGTTACTGTGTAACCATGTTACCTTCTGACTATGTTCCCTTTTGACTAGGTTACAGTCTGACTAGGTTATCTTCAAACCATGTTACAATCCGACTATGTTACAATTTGACTGTCACCACTCAGACCATGTTACACTCCGAAGATGTTACCTTTAGAACATGTCACCTTCTGATCGTGAGACATTGTGTCCATGATACCTCCTGACCATGTTGCAATCTAACCATGTTACCTTCTGACCATGATACCAACTGTCCATGATACCTTCCGAACATGTTAAAATCTGATCATTATACCTTCTCACCGTGTTACAGTTTTACTGTAACACTGTAACACTGTAACACGATGTAACCATCTGTCTTTGATACCTTCTGACCATGTTATTATCATTTTACCTACGGACCGTATTACCTTCTGACTATTGTACCTTTGGTCTAAGTTACCTTCTGACCATGTTACAACCATGTTACTATCTGACCATGTTACTGTCAGACAATGATACCCTCTGTCCATGTTACCCTCTGACCATGTTACCTCTTTTTGACAGCTCCAACAGAGCTCTCTTTAATGGTTCTCTTAAATCTGGTTTTATTCCCTGCCAAAATTCTGCAGTTCCTGCCACTTTTGGTCATATGGGCTGCACGCTGTAGGCTCTGTAGGTCGCATGTTGTAGGCTGTGGGTTGCTTAAAGTCAGTCACTGCCGACATCGCTTTTGTGGTCAGGTCTACATGGTGCCTCAGAAGTTACCGTGTGGATAGTGGTGGAATGGACAGGTGTTAAAGTTACGTCACTTTTTTCTTGGTTCCCATTAGGATAGGGTCAAATGATGCTGCACGGGAGAGAGAGAGAGAGACATAGAGACATAGAGACATAGAGAGAGAGGTCCTGTGAAGATATTCCATTAGAGCTGCGTGTCTGTGTTCAGTGACGGCCTCCACTGCTGTCACATCGCGTCTGCATACAGATATCTCACCTGCATTATTGATCGCTCTGCTCTTCCACTGGTGTGAGTCTCCAGTCTGGCTACAGCCACACCAAACTCCTCATCCATTATGAATGGTGACACGAGCCCGCTTTCTTACGAGCCCTGCAGGGGGCACAAAAACATCTGAAAATTAAAGCCTGGCTGAAGTTATGGCGGTGAGCAGCTTTTGTGAAAGGCTGCGGGAGAGGAGCCGTAAACAAGCGGACATAAATGTCACGGGCCGTCACTCCAAAGTAGACTGCCGCCCAGGTCTGATCTATGGACAAGCGAGGGAGACGCAGGTTACCACAGCAACACCCGCTGGACGCTTCGGAGATTTGTGAGGGATGAAGAGAGCCTTCATTCCTCACTGGTCCTAAAGTGTCACCTGAGAACACACCGAGATTGGAGCGGGTCGCCCGTCAATCAAGTGCCACCTCAAATGGGCCGTACTTTACGGTGTGTTCAAAAACATGTTCCGTCTCAACTGGGAGCTAAAATGATTTCAGGATTGGAACTGTGGCCCAAAACTGCTGTCTAGTTCAAACAAGTAGTTGAAGTAACTGGCTGAAGTAATAGGCTGAATACTGTCAGCCTATAAGGACTTTTTGGCCCTCACTATTAATACCAGATGATATTACTTATGGGTTACAAAAATACTTTAATAAATGAACCAAGAAAAGTGTTCAATATATGTATAATACAGGACGGATGACATTTTTTTTTTAAGAAAAAAAAAATATATTATCAGGTTGCAAGATGTCTTATTGTGAGAATAATCAGTCATCTGTCCATAAAAACACTTCCTGACATGAGTCTTTTCAAAGTAAAAGTCCTTAAAGAGACAAAATAAGTCAGTTTATAGAATGTTTTCTCTCTCTGCATACTGACTGCAATTTTCTGCATTTTTTTAAGGGGACAATATAGGTGGACCGTAGCTGTAAGAAACATTCGGAGGACATGTTGTGGAAAACACAAAATAGCTGATGGTTTTTCACTCTTTTAGTAGGAACAAGAGTTATAGAAGCAAGTTTGACTTCAGTAAGACAGTATGATGGATTGAGTGATGGACTAGGAGTGGCTGGCTGGACTGTGTAAGAGTCCTTTAAGACGTATATTATTTTGAAATCTTCTTTTCACTGCTGTTTTACTTCTTGTCCCCGAGAACATTTTCTCACTTGAAGCTGATCTCTAATGCAGAACATGTTGGGGACTCTGGCTGGGGAGTAGTGAAAGACTGTGGAAGACAGGTAAGAGACAGGAAGACGAGTTGTAGGCGGCGACATTTAAAGACGCTGGAATTCTCTTCTGGAGTGACAAGGATGGACAGGATCAGACACAGACAGGAAGGTTTGGAGGAATGTCTTGTGAAGCCAGATTGAGATGGTTTGGACATGTTCAGGAGGGACACACTGGTAGAAGAATGATCAAAGAGATGGAGCTACCATGTAAGAGACAAACGGGACATTGATGGATGCAGTAAGGGAGGATATGAAGGTTGAGAAAACAGGTGGAGATGGAAAAGGACATCCCATAATAAGTCTTCCTGGGACACAGATCAGCGCTGACTCTCTTCTGAAAGTTTGAAGTTTGCCGTGTATTAAGTCCATTGGACCAGGACCTTCTTGGTCCCGGTCTGGAGCCTTGCTCAAGTTGTCGTAGCTGATGCCAGCTTTGTCCCACTAGGACATGCTTTCTTGTCATGTTTTATTCCATCTGACATGCAAATGTCTTCCTCCGTTCACACAGAGAGATGTTCTACTTTAGCTCTGAACCTTCTGAGAGACCGTGCTGCTGCTGGTCCACGCCTTGGTGTAGGACACTGTGGTCAAATTAAAAAAAAAAAAAAAAAACAGGTCACGGAACAAGATGTTAATGACGGTCCGTTCGTCCTTGGTGGACTTGGATTACTTAACTTTCATTCGACCCCGTAGTCAGACCGTAAATAATCAGTCTCATGACTTTTTATGCAGTGCCTCGTGTGGCAGCCTGTAGGTACTGCAAATGATTACAGGTATTTTTTTTTAAGTAATAGATTACTTAACTTTCATTCGACCCCGTAGTCAGACCGTAAATAATCAGTCTCATGACTTTTTATGCAGTGCCTCGTGTGGCAGCCTGTAGGTACTGCAAATGATTACAGGTATTTTTTTAAGTAATAGATTACTTAACTTTTATTCGACCCCGTAGTCAGACCGTAAATAATCAGTCTCATGACTTTTTATGCAGTGCCTCGTGTGGCAGCCTGAAGGTACTGCAAAGGATTACAGGTAATTTCCTTATTTTGGACAGTTTATCCCTCTCCAGTTAATGGACATATATTTAGCAGATACCCCCAACCCTTGCTTCCTTTGTTTACCCAGTCTTGTTGTTGTGTAATTCTCTTGATTAAGCCCTTTGTATTTTTTGACCTTTTTTTTTTTTTTTTTGCTGCAGCCGGTGAATCACCCCAGTGGACGGATCTAATGCCCTCCAGAGTGACACAAACGCTGATTGAAGCTCTAAAATTTACGAGGACGCTTGGTCCACCGCGCCGGGAGATGGCTGGACGTTAAAGGCCTCGCCGGGAGGGAGAATTTACGGCTCATCTCTTATATTTGCTTACATTAGGACAGTACAGGAGAAACTAATCACCACTTAACTTTTATAGTTGCCGCTCACCTCAGCAAATCAAGTGGCATTTACTTTGGAGCGCTGATGGATCCTCGCGTTGCCCCAAAGGCCGAGGGTGTATGACTTTTTTTTTTTTTTTTTTTTTGTTTTTAAGGAGCCTTATCTAATTAATTAGCAGCAATATTAGACAATAAAGTTGACCATAATGGACCGTTAACCAGTACTTTTCTCCCTATGTATTCAGCAGAAAGAAAATCTGCCGAAAGCACAGAGTGGGCCACATACAGTTCTCTAACTTGGCCTTCATTCCCATATGGGAAAGTATGTAGCCCACAAATGTATGTGTATGTATGTCAAACTAAAGGCGAGTGGCCCGAATCTGGCCCATCGCGTCATTCAATGCGGACACATTCAATGTGTGAACGTGTCTTGGTTTGATGTGTTGGTTGCTCATGGTACACAGTCTAATGTCTTTTGAATAGGTTGCATGCATGGGTGGGATTCTGTTGTGTCTACTTATCATGAACTATGTCTCCCATAATGCACCTTGATGTGGCATTCTGCCTCGTTGTATTGTGGGAAAACTTTTCGACTGAGGGACTTTTGTTCTAGATACAAGAATGGTCCAAGATCATGGGCTGGATACACTCGTTTTGTCCACCACAAGGTTAGAACGGACGGCAGAGGGGGCCTAGTGGTTAAGGAAGCGGACTTCGGTCCGTAGGGCTTTAGGTTCGAATCCACCAGTTGCCACTGAGGTGCTCTGAGCATAGCACTGTCCCAACCCACACAACTTCATGTGGGCTCTCAATATGGTGCGATGTAATTTGGGAGACATTAGAAAATGTCTAAAAAGTCAATAAACATATTACTGTCCTACATTTAGTGGTCTTCACGCTTTGTCCTGGTGTTTTGGTTGCTATCCATTACATGGATCAATAACCCATTTTATGGTAATTGAAATATTTTGTTAACTATAATTATTTTATATTATCGATATATCTGATGGAGCACTTTCAGAGGAGGAGACGTCAAAATAAACATGTATCCTAAAACCCCACTGTTAGATGATATTTGACATTAACAGCATAATTTGGAAATGTTTAGTTGCTCTTATTATTATAGAGTAATACAGGTCATATACTGTGTATATTGGACTACTTAGGGTCTCGTGGGCTGCAACTTTTTGACTAACCATTGAATCACGAGGTTGAAGGTGGATGTTTCAGTTTTTTTTAGGTTGTTTTATTAAGAAAATAAGTATAAAAATATAAATATAAAACAATATGAGTCAAGATTCAAACAGCGTGAGTTCGGTGTATGACACTGTGTGTTCCTACCACATACACTTTCCAGTACATATTACACCTATATAATGAGAGGAATGAATTCACAGTTTGACAAAAAAAAAAAAAAAAAAATCTGCACCGACTGTTCACTTGGACGCTGCTCATGGAACAAAGAAAGCAAATATCCGGACGGATGTCTGTACTTTAAAAAAAAAAAAAAAACTTTTTCGAAGTTGAAGATTTACAGCATTTTCAATGTAACCAGTGAGAAACTAGCTGCGAAAACCCAGTCCAGTGCCATTTAAACATTGATAGTATACAATACCACTATCGCTCGTTACAAAAACACACGTAGTCCACACCATTGTTCACAAAATCCTAAAAGTCGAAGGCATCTTCACTGATTATGACCAAAAAACAGCAAAAAAACAGCTTTGAGAGTCAATCCTTCCCCCCCCCATCCTGCCTCGGGTGAGGAAAGTCTGAAGATCACTTGAAGTCTTCGTTTTTTTTTTTTTGTTTTTTCTTTTTCTTCCTTTTTAAAAACTCACACGTGCTGCATGAGAACCAAAGCGACAGACAGAGAGTTGAGATTTAGCCGGACACACAGATAGATCGATCGGCGGGGGGTTAACTAGTTGACTAACCAGACCAGGGTCCTGGTCACATCCATCCTGCCCAGAGCCCATATGGACCATGAAAAAGGGTACTGGTTAATGCTGAAGTCCTGCAGTTTTACAGTTGGAAGGGGTTGGGGGTTGTATCGAGATGCAGCTCTGCTGATAACCCACAAGGGGGCCACCATTCTTGACATCTCTGATATGGAGGTACGTATGATTGTGTGAGTAAACACTGACTAACTGGTAACTCTTTCATAATGTGGACCATGTATGTGGACCATGTATGTGGTATATATATATATATATATATATATCACAGCAGGAATCCTTTTAGCTGCACTATACTACATCTAGTACTGTACTACACCATGAGCGGTCACAAACTGGACTCAGCGGACACCTAGTCCAAGTCTAGTACATTTGGTCCACTAGTGCTCTGGAATCCTTACCAGGACAATCCTTACTTAACTCTGCGTTGTCCCCTTCTCACCCTCTACTGTATGTGTATGTCTTAGCAAACATTGGTCATCTCTGTGGTCAGATATGGTCCACATGTAGATCACAAAACACCAGCAACGCGCTTTGACTAAAAATTTAGGCTAACCATAATAAATACATGGCTGTTGGCAGGACCACATGGGCCATGTGAGAAGTGGTTGTTGTTTTTGGGGGGACTAAGTGACTGGTCCATTATGATGGATGGTATGGACTGGTCTGGCTAGCAGTCCGAAACAAGACGGAATGGATGTGAGGACAAAGAGAGAGAGACGTCCCCAGCCAGCGTCTGTAGGTTTGGACATGGAGTTTTTTGGATTGGTCCACAGGTCTGTCCTACGTGAAGGTTAATGTCTCATAATATTCTGTATTCCATCACTGTCTCTGCTACGATGTATGTCCAGTGAACCCCTCAGTAGTTCACTTGGATTGGCTGGCTGGGCGGGGCGGGTTCAGGTCTCTCTGTCGGGACTCTTCCCAATGTACATCTCCGCTAGCTTTTTGAACTGTGGGCCCCAGTTGCTGAGGTAATCGTAATCCTGGTCTCCCTCTGTGGCAGCGGACTCCAACGAACTCAGGGACTCGGCAAGAGACCCAGTTCCCTCGTAAGCGTAAGTGGCCAGGGAGTCATAAGGGGGCGCTGTGGGATCAGAGTCGTTTTCCTGAAGCCTGCCGTGGATGAAGTCTCTCACGTCCGTGTTGTCTTTTATTGGTGAGGTCCTTCGGAAAGGGAACAGCATTTCGGGGATGATGTCCCTCCGTAGTTTGTTAGCGTCCATCACCTCCGGGTTGCGCAGAGTTCCGATATCAAAAGCCTGCGTGTCCTCCTCTCCGCCTCCCTCATCATTGTAGCTGACGACGTTGTCTCTGACGTCCTCTTTGGAGATGATCAGAGGTTCTTTCTTCCTCTGTCTCCTCAGGGCGGCGAACAGAACCACGATCACTGCGCAGAAACGCAAAAACAGGGAGAAGCGGCTTAGAGCTGAGGGATCTGAACCTCCTTCAACGTGTGTCATACCTTAAAAAAGCACCGGGGGAGCTATAGCACAGAGAGGAGACATTTTCTACCCACCTTAAATCCCCCTCATCGCTTCAGGCTTTTAGTGTACTTCACTAAAAGAGTATTTTTGCTTCACCACATTGAACCAAACCCACGGTTTGTCTTAAAATATAGAACTCAGCTTTTGGCACCGTAACTATCACGCATCCTATCTGGCCCACTGATGTGGTACACAAAGCAGTATGGAATGGGCTTCAAATAGCAACATGGGACCCATAAAATGGATGCTGGACAATTAATTATCAATTAAGGACACATAATCAGCAGAAAGCTGCTGCCATCTTGGGTCGGAAATGCAGAAAGTTTGTTTGGTCTGTGACCAACATAAAGTTTTTCTCCACTTTCTAGACACCATATGCAGATCAGATATGTGGTCCAGACCACTCTCAGAGAGTGAGGACCACTTAGTGTAGGATATGTTTAATTTTAATTATAATTTTGTGCTATTTTCAAATTCATTTTTTACTGTTTTATATATTTATTTTGACTCAGAGGGCTCCTCCTCTTAAAGCGATCCATTCCGATCCATGCAGGTTATGATAGAGCTCCAACTCTTTGACAAAAATCTTTTTTTTTTTTTCCTTAGCTGTGACATTATGATCTATAGATGAAGAAACAGGAGATAGATGGCGCTATAGGAATCAAATTCTAAGGCTTGGATGAGCAGTCATGACGTTTCCTCAAATCGAGTAACAGCTCTTTAGTCGTAATTTTGAAAAATTCAGGTTCAGAGTGGCTGGTCTACTGAGTTACGAGGTCAACATTTTGCATCAACAGAGCTCTATCATGTTATAATGGTAGAACATCTGCCTCTAATTGTGTATCTGGAACTTTTTTTTATTTCCCACTCCGCCTGCACTTTTCCACTTTCCCAGCCTTGTTCTTTTGTTCGTGGGAGCAGCAGGTGCTGCAGCTTCCTGTTTCCCTCCTCCTGGGTGTTAATTACAAACGCCTCCACTGCGGCGGCGCTGGGAGGAGGTGCCTGTTTAGGAGGACTTTTTTTTTTATATATATCTCCGCTACATTTGTGAGTTTCGGCTCAGCATCTTTCTGTCGGGAGTCAAGCTGGGGTGAACGAGCCAATCTGTGGAGAGGGAATCGAACCCCCTCCTCCTCCCCGAGTGTGCACAGAGAGCTTCACATAATGAGCAGATGTCATGATATTTTGACTCAGCGGGAAAAGTTGGCATTTAACCTTCAGTGATAAGTGAGAGACGGCGTGCCGCTGTTTCCACGGCAGGAACTGGACAGAGCCGTGGAACTACCGCCGGAGAACCCAAGGACAGGAAGTAAAAGTTTGAACTGTCACCTGGCTGAGGTAAAGTACTGTTTTTACCTCAGATCCTGGGCAAGTTAAGTACATGTTACAGCAGAGGAAGACTGCCATACCTGGCACAAACTGCAGGAGGTGATGAGCGATGCCCGAAAGCCCTATGATGTTCAATTCCCAGTATAGAGGTTCTTAAGGATACTAGCTACTCTTATCCAGAGGTTTCCAAATTAGCAATCAACAACTTTTGTGAGATCTTCTTAATGATATGAGGAAATGTCTTGTTATGACTACGTCTGTCCTCCTGATCACAAGTCAGTCGTCACCATCCTTAGTCTCACTCAATGAAATGACGAAGTAAAACACCAGAAAAATCACAGTTGTCACTAAACACTTTTCGGAAATAAAAAAAAAATATATATAAGTGTGTCAAATAATAAAATAGTATGAAGTTGGAATGATCGATATGGATTATGCATAGCAAAAGGCTGTCTATAGCGCCATCTGTCTACTTTTCCTGATTTTCAGCTTCAGAAGGGTAGAGTAGTTAAGCTATATTGATTATAATGTCACAGCTGAGAAGAAAGTTGACGTTTGTCCAAACGAGGACCTCGTTCTGATGAATCAAACAGAGTGCTTTCATAGGCGGGGACATCTGAGCTTTATTCCGATGTTTTAGATGTTTGGACGGTAAACTATTTTTATATTAATCAATTAATAGTGCTAGTGTGAATCTTCACTCACATAACAAACCGATTCGTATCTCGATTTACAGGCTACGATCCGATTCAAGAACGATTCATTAAAAAAATATATATTAAAGGTTCGATCCAGTTTGATCTGATTCGGTTCAGTTCGATTTGTTTTTTTTGAATCTTGAATAAAAATTTGCAACTCCGTTTCAACAACACAATTCAGCTGCCAGTCTTTTTAGTTTTAGTTTAGTTTAATCAAAAGGGGGGAATTGAATTTCGTAAACACATGGTTAAAGAAGAAAGAATTAGCCAAAGGCTAGTTTTCATTTGCTGGCCATGATGTAAAAAGGCAAGGAGCACACGATACATGTACAATATAAAATACATATACATAAGATTAGTAATACCCACTATCTGAACTCCACCCCTTCACACCAGGGTTGTCATCGTTAGTGAAAACTAACGAAAAAACGAAAACGATTACTGAAAAAAAACTCTTTGTTAACTGAAACTAACTAAAACAATCATTAAAAAAAAAAAAAAAAAAAAAACTATAACTAACTAAAACGAAAATGTGTCCTAACAAAACTAACTGAAATTAGAAAT
>JAFBJS010000847.1:35181-52545 GCA_016785265.1 Paraplagusia blochii
ATATATATATATATATATATATATAGTGTATATTAGGGGTGTGACGATTCACTCACTTAACAAACCGATTCGTATCTCGATTCACAGGCTACGATCCGATTCAAGAACGATTCATTAAAAAAAATATATATTAAAGGTTCGATCCAGTTCAATCCGATTTGGTTCGGTTCGATTTGTTTTTTTGTTTTTTGGAATTTGTTTAATTGAGTTTAGTTTAATCAAAAGGGGAAAATTGAATTTCATAAACACATGGTTGAAGAAGAAAGAATTAGCCAAAGGCTAGTTTTCATCTGCTGGCCATGATGTAAAAAGGCAAGGAGCACACGATACATGTACAATAGAAAATACATATACATAAGATTAGTAATACCCACTACCTGAACTCCACCCCTTCACACCAGGGTTATCATCGTTAGTGAAAACTAACGAAAAAACGAAAACGATTACTGAAAAAAAACTCTTTGTTAACTGAAACTAACTAAAACAATCATTAAAAAAAAAAAAAAAAAAAGTAACTAAAACAAAAAAAAAAAAAAAAAAAAAAAAAAACTATAACTAACTAAAACGAAAATGTGTCCTATCAAAACTAACTGAAACTAAAATTAGAAATGAACTACACTTTGTTTTCGTCTTTGTTCGAACCTCGCAGAAAACTAAAACAAAAACTAAAAGTTATTAAAACTAAAACTAAACATTTTGGACAAAACTAACTTAGACTAAATTAGTTGCTTTTACAAATAACTAAAACTAATGAGCTAAAAGGCAAAACTAACTAAAACGAAACTACACTGAAAAATCCAAAACTATTGTAACCCTGCTTCACACACCCTAAGTGACACACCCTCCATAGACATGTGTGAATAGATGTATATATGTGTCTATGGGCTCGCCGCCTACGTCTAACGTCAATTTGTGGGCGGGGCCATGGAGCCGGAAACCGATCCACGGACAAAAATTCAAACCAGCGGACCATTTTACTGCATTATTGATCGATCAGGGCTTTATGGACTGCTACACCCGGATTGTGTAGGTCACAGAACGATAACCAATCCAAAAAGATCTACACACCCCTAATTATAGTATAATATTTTGCAAATGGAATGAATGCATAGGTTCATGGTTATTTTTAATCAAAGAAAATTCTATTAAATTGATTCAACTGGTATCGTGAAGACCACGTCTATTGTTTTTTACCTCAGATCTCGGACAGTTTAATCACTTGTTACTTTAGAGCATAGTACTCCCTTCAATTAATACCAGGTATCAAAATTCTCGTACTTTCAAAGAAAACACAAGTTTTTACATATGGTCCCTACAGTAAATAAATATGCCGATGGTCCACGTTTAAAGATCCACAGTGCGACACCTGGTGTTGATCTCACACCTGCTCCCGCAGGAGCCCAGAACTTACTGAGAAGGATGATGACACAGAGCAGGATGGCCACCAGGGCTCCTGTGGTCAGACCATCTGAGAAGGGCAGCACCTCCGTGTCACATGACTGCATGTTCCCGCGGCTGTCGCAGGCACACACGCGGACTATCAGCGTGCTGGTGCTGCTCTGGATGGGATAGTCGTTGTCGGAGATCACAACGGGCAGGAAGTACATGCTCATCTCCCGCCGGCTGAAGCCTCCTCTCCTGGTGTAGATGTTGGCAGTGTTGTCTGGGGGAGAGAGGAAGTGATGGAGGGTTGTAGTTAGAGCAGATGAGGCACAGGAAATGAGGTCAATACTCGTTCCCCTGCCTTTCTTGACAACTTATTAGAGGCAGGGATATTTGAAATGACTCCGGTCGCTTTTCGGATATTTAAATGCAGCGCCCTCATCTGCCTCAGACATACTATGGAATAAAAAATAGACGATAACTAACTATCAAAAACAAAGTGTGGTGAAGCCATGAACAAATATATTTCCAACAATGCATCAAATGAGTTTACCATATTTCCATGACTATAATGTGTACATAAAAGTCGTAGTTTTTCTACAAAAGGTGTGGCGCGTCCCATAGTGCAGTGCGTCCTATGTGTGTTGTTGTTGTTGTTGTAGAAAGGCGGACCTAATAGAGGACACCATGATAACGTTAAAGGGGGGAGTTTTTTAAAATAGCACACTTGCATGCTTGTACGTTTGTGTTGTTGTAAGGCGGACGTGGTAGAGGACACGATGAGAACGTTAAAGGGGGAAGTGTGGCCGTTGTTTTGCTCCCGCACTTGTTTTAAATAGCACACTTGTATGCTTGTGTGTGTTGTTGTTGTTGTAAGACGGACGTGGTAGAGGACCCCATGAGAACGTTAAAGTGGGAAAGTGTGGCCTTTGTTTTGCTCTCACACTATTTTTTAAATAGCACACGTGTATGCTTGTGTGTGTTGTTGTTGTTGTAAGACGGACGTGGTAGAGGACACCATGAGAACGTTAAAGGGAGAAGTGGGGTGCGCCTTACGGTCGTGAAAATACCGTAACCAAACACGAAGCTCACCTTCCCTGTCACTGATGGTGAAGTTGGGGTTACTGGCACTGATGCTGAAGACGAACTTGTGTCCAACCAGAGGTTCATCCGTGTCTACAGCAGAAATGGTCTGGATCAGCTGCAGATAAGACAAAAAAAAAAAAAAAAAAAAAAAAAAAAGAAAATAAAATCATTTCTGATTCAGCTGGAATATCTGCGGGCGTGTTCCATCCGAGCAAAGATATGATCTGCTCCATGTCATATTTATCCTCAGCACACAGATAAATTATTTGTGTCGCTGCATTATGAATGAGTCCAAACAACACGCTGAGTGACAGTTTGGATGTCGGAGGCAGACGCTCCGCAAAAACACAGTCAGAGCCCAAATCCCTGGTCTTTATGAGGCGGCCGACTTTTGCGAACTGAGAGACAAACATCCGCATGTTTTCTAACCCTCCCACCCCGCTACCCGTCCCAGATAAATACCTGCCCCACTTTGACGTTCTCACAGACGAAGGTGTCGTACGACATGGCGAACTCCGGGGCATTGTCGTTGACGTCCAGAACTTTGATGAAGACAGGAACTCTGGTGGTCTGACGAGGATTATCTGAAACACACGCAGATGTGTTTGTTCAGGACATTTTAAGGTAGAAAGTTCAAAAGTTGGAGAGGTTAAGATTACGAAGGATGATTTACTGATCTCTGTTGCCACCACGGAGATGTTGTGCCATTTGGAGTTCTCTCTGTCCAGAGACTTCAGTGTGGTGATGGTTCCATTCACAGAGTCGATGTTGAAGAGTCTCTCTAGATCGGTGTGTCGATCAATGGAGTACCTGAAGCACAAAATAAAATTATTAATACATAAATATATTTATTGTTCCAAGGAGTGGTCAGGTGGTACCAGCCGAGACCGCAGGTGGGTGGTGTAGAACCAATATTTTCGTCTTTCTGTATCAAAATCTAAAAGGCGTATTCATTTGCAAACCACCAAATTCTAAAGAAGGTATAGTGGAGAACTGATCTACAAGCTATTCAACTAATACTGTCTTCACATTGGCACTTAATTCGGTATTTGCTGCGACGCAAAACCAGTTTCGCTCACCGCTTGCGTTAACGTTACAAACTAGCGCGCATTCGCTCCTAAACTAATCCACCTCTAGTCGGGGGTTTCGATACCAAATTAATTAATATGGGTATAAAGCAATAAAAAGTAAAACGGTTGTCACTCCCCGCGCGTGTGAACACAACAACACATGTATTAGTTTAACAAGCTCATAAAATCTAGTTTAAAACCACGCTGAAGACCTCTTGCTATGGAGGCGGCTCATTTCCTTGTCAACCGCTATATGTTGCTGCGTTATTAGCAACAGGATTACAAAAAACGTCCTCATATTTTCTCTCTTTATTTTCTTCATTTGCTCTTTGTGTCCCCTTCTCAATGCTTTCATACGTCGCCTTGATCTTTCTTTAACCTGCTCCATTTCTTCCTCAAAATTGCACGTGCATTTGTTGACAGAATTCATGTTGAATAAAACCGGATATTAACGAGATCTCGTTATATAACCACGTGTTCAAATTGAAACTGGACCATTTAAATATGGTTTGACTAATGCATATTAGCTCCCTTATCTTGTGTGAATGCAAAGCGGGTATCGAATGTGTATTGAATACTGAATTAAACTGAATGTGAACGCAAAGTGAATCGAATGCGGATTAGTTAATATGGGATAGAATCCCGAATTACCTACTTCAGTACTTCATTCTGAATTGAATGAGAAAACGGTATAACAGTTATTCTGACTTACACAGTTTTCTCATTCAATTCGGAATCGAATGCCGAATTAGGTAATTCGGGGAGCGCCAACCGTTTTACTTTTTATTGCTTTACACCCATATTAGTTAATTTGGTATCGAAACCCCCGACTAGAGGTGGATTAGTAAATGCACATTAGTTGATGGGCGAATGCACGTTAGTTTGTAATGTGAAAGCAAACGGGGAGCAAAACTGGTTTTGCGTGGTAGCGAATACCGAATTAAGTGCCAATGTGAAAACGGTAATGGGGCAAGCACTCCTCTATGTCACTCCCACAGTTTCCACAGTCTTCATCCTGTCTTCATCCTGCCTTATTTTCTTGGCCCCTGTTCCCCGTCTCACTCCCTCTGCCTATGTCCCCAGTCTCACTCTCTCAGCCTCAGTCCCCTGTCTAATTCTCACAGCCTCCATCCTGTCTCATTCCGTCTGCCTCTACCCCCCATCTCCCTCTCTCTGCCCATGTCCTCTGTCTCACTCTCTCAGCCTCAGTCCTCTGTCTCAGTCTCTTAGCGTCTTTCCTGTGTCTCACTCTCTCAGCCTGCAGCCCATTTCACTTGCTCTGCATCTGTCCTCTGTCTCAATCTCTTACCCTCCATCCTCTGTCTCACCCCTTGTCTCCCATCGCAATCACTCAATCACGTAACCTCAGTCATCTGTCTCACTCTCTCAGCCTCCATCTCCTGTCTTACGTTCTCATCCTTTGTGTTTTTTCTCTCTCAGCCTGTGTCCCCTTTCTCACTACCTCAGCCTACATCCTCTGTCTTACATTTTTTGATTTTTTTTTTTTTTGTTAATTTTTAATGGATAAATACTATTTAGGTGCAAGCAGATGGACTAGGGAGAGCTGCTGTGGAATTAGACGTAAATGTCACTGTAAATAGAAAAAACTAGATTCTCTGCCATCTGTAATGGAACCAACAACCCTTTCTAAAACTGAACAGTAAAATCTCCACCTGACCTGAAGGGGTCAGTGTTAGTCTAACCCTGTGCAGTAACATCAGATGTAAACAGTTTGTTTGACTTCACCTAAGAGTTTTTTTTTTTTTTTTTCTCATTGATTTCCGTCTCTTTTTTAATTAAAGCTGAAACAATTACTTTGCAAATTAGCAAAACAAACACAGAGGAAATTTTTGCTCAAAGGAATATTGATTTTGTTTTCTTTTTTGTTTTTGTTTATTACCAAACCAAATCACTTTAATTTCTCTCTGAAGTAGAATTAGCTTCCTGCTCAAATTCGGTCTCCATAAAAAGTCCACAGTATCATCTTTTGACATTTAGTGGCTGAATAGACAATCAGACTATATATATATATATATATATATATATATATATATATGGGTATTATTACCCACTGAAGAAGAACTGACTTTTGTATTGAACATTGCCCACGGTGATAAGTACATTAGTGGCCACGTCATCGGGATTCCTTCTAAACGTCATCATTCCAACCGGCACGACTTTTCCTCCCGAGATTAACCGGACCAGAACAAGAGGACTCTCTGAACCTAGCGCAGCGAACTGACGTCCCCCATCACCTTCACCCACTTACAAAGCAATTATGGGAACAATACCCAAAAGACCACCCATTGACTGTAATTCACAGGTAATGCCAGGTCCACCCAACAAAAGGGACCTGTTACCTGAGGTACTTGGCCAAAGTTTTACGCCGGATGCCCTTCCTGACGCAACCCTTACAATTTATCCGAGCTTGGTACCGGCAATAAAAAAATGTAACCAACCAAATTTAATCAACTAGACTTATTTGAATTTGAGCGTACAAGATACTTTAGCTAGGATCAAAATTGTAGCTATATGTATGCCACTACGACTAACTTTTTAGGAGACGTCTGTGAAGAGTTTTATTCATCCGGGTCATAATATCCCAAAAGTTCTAACTGGACGTCTTTCTGGAATTGAGTTTTTAGGAGACAAATGTCTTTGACTGTAAGGCTATGCAGAATTGTTAAATAACCATTATTTTTTTCATACTGTATAAGCAATTCTGTTTTGGAACCAAAGGAAATGATGATGTTTCTAATTTAGTTTCTGTTCTAAGCAAAATGGCAAAAGTTTCTGATTTTCGTTTTCATTTCACGAACTGGTCAATAGTCCTGGTTTTTGTTGTACTCACCACATTCGGACCAATCAGATATTGTACTTGAATTTACCTGCCCAATCCATCTTTCCCAAACTCACTCATACAATTGAACCAATAACAGTGACCATCCAGCAGACAGAACCGTTTATGTCACCCTTGCAAGCTCTAGCCATCAGCTAAACCAGACTTCCTTGCCCACTCGGTGATTTCATCTTACTTGACTGGCTTGTTGTCCGCATCCGGGTCACGAGCCGACACCAGGCCGACGACGCTCCCGGCCGCCGTGTCCTCATGTACTTCGATGATGTACGGGTTCCTGGTGAAAACCGGAGACTCGTCCACGTCCTCCACCGTCACTCTGACAGTGGCATAGTCTTTAAACTGCAGGCCGTGGATGAAGCGAGCGTCCAAGTAGGAGTTCTTCACCTCCACCCTGAACTCGTAATCCCGCTTACTTTCATAATCCAGAGGCTGGAAACAAAGATTAAAAAAAACAAAAAAACATCCAAAACATTAGAATTCAATGACTCTCCAGGTTTTTGATTCTTCCACTCATGATTCTGGGTCAAACCTCTGCTGAACCTGGAAGTTCTGAGGTAGAAATAATGATCTAAACTCTTTGTTTCTCTGTATTTTTCATGACTGTGGATCTCCGACATGAATAAATATCGCAGGCTTTCGTTCTAATCTGAGCTCTCCGCTTCTTTTCTTCTCTCTCCACTGAAGTGAAACATACATATTAATGTGAGATAAAGTCGGGGCTGAACTTTAATTTGGAGTAAAACATTCAGAAAAGCAGCAGGAGCAGAAGATTTGCAGGTTTCATTTTTTGACCCGCTCATGAACGTGAAGAAAATCCTAATGCTTTACTGAAACCTGTTCAAACCTGAGTTATTTTTTAAATTTCAAAACCTTTTTTTTTCTTTATTATTTTTGACAAAACTGCAGTTATTTCTTAATCTGGAGTAATTATGACGATTGTAATGATAATTGTGACGGTTCGCTCACATAACGATCCGAATCATATCTCTATTCACAGGCTACGATCCGATTCAGGAACTATTCAAAAAAATAAAAAATAAATAAAAATATGAAAAAAGAAAAAAAAAAAAAAAAAAACGTTGATCCAGAAAAAAAAAAAAAAAAAAAAAAAAAAAAAAAAAAAAAAAAACGTTGATCCAGTTCGATCCGATTCAATTCAGTTCGATTTATTTTTTAGAATCTTGAAAAAAAATAACAAAATTGCAACTCCGCTTTCAACAACATTATACCAGTTTTTTTTTTTTTTTTAGTTTAGATTAGTTTACTTAGGGAAAATGAAATTTCATAAACACATGATTAAATGAGAAAGAATCAGCCAGAGGCTAGTTTTCATCTGCAGTCCCCTGGCCGTGATGTGAAAAGGCAAGAAGCACACAATACAGTACATATACAACAGAAAATATATATGCAAACATTTTTTGTCATAATCACAATTATGACTTTTTTTTTTTTTTTTTTTACATAATTAGTCAATATGGCCTTTAAAGGAGAGCCGTGAATCTAATATTAACCCAAGATATTTATACTGACAATTTGTATTTTATCACCATTAACAAGTATATCAGGATCAGGTGACTCTCTACGTGTTTGATTCAGAAAAGCAGCAGGAGCAGAAGATTTGCAGGTTTCATTTTTTGACCCGCTCATGAACGTGAAGAAAATCCTAATGCTTTACTGAAACCTGTTCAAACCTGAGTTTTTTTTTAAATTTCAAAACCTTTTTTTTTCTTTATTATTTTTGACAAAACTGCAGTTATTTCTTAATCTGGAGTCATTATGACGATTGTAATGATAATTGTGACGGTTCACTCACATAACCATCCAAATCATATCTCTATTCACAGGCTACGATCCGATTCAGGAACTATTCAAAAAAATAAAAAATAAATAAAAATATGAAAAAAGAAAAAAAAAAAAAAAAAAACGTTGATCCAGTTCGATCCGATTCAATTCAGTTCGATTTATTTTTTAGAATCTTGAAAAAAAATAACAAAACTGCAAATCCTTTTTTTTTTTTTTTTTAGTTTAGATTAGTTTACTTAGGGAAAATGAAATTTCATAAACACATGATTAAATGAGAAAGAATCAGCCAGAGGCTAGTTTTCATCTGCAGTCCCCTGGCCGTGATGTGAAAAGGCAAGAAGCACACAATACAGTACATATACAATAGAAAATATATATGCAAACATTTTTTGTCATAATCACAATTATGACTTTTTTTTTTTTTTTTTTTTTTTTTACATAATTAGTCAATATGGCCTTTAAAGGAGAGCCGTGAATCTAATATTAACCCAAGATATTTATACTGACAATTTGTATTTTATCACCATTAACAAGTATATCAGGATCAGGTGACTCTCTACGTGTTTAAGTGAAATACATGCCTAGCGTTTTAGAAAGGTTTAGCTGTAGACATCACTCCTGTAATCAGATTGTCGCACAGGACATCGTTTTGTAATATAACGAACGATAAATTCAATTATTGCCTTGGACTTTGCCAAGTTGTTGCCGAACCGCGGTTGGAAAAACGTTTGTATTTGAATCTGTCTGTTCCTCTGACTATTGGTGGTTGCTGCCGTGCCAGCGCCACCCAGTCATCACTCCCACTCCGCCGTCTCTCCGAGTGACTGCTAAGGTTTGTTGGACCTCCAGTGTATTCAACTGTCGCTCTACAGAGTCAGTAAATCGCGTGGCGTTTATCTATCTTTCCATTCTTCTTGAAAAAAAAAAAAAACAATAATGTCCAAAACTTCCAAAAAACACCCCCAAAAAAACAACGTCCAATCAGACATGTGTGAGAAGATGTATTTATGTGTCTATTGGCTCGCCATTCTAGAAGGGGCCATGGAGCAGGAAACCGATCCACGTGCAAAAATCCGAAACCATCGGACCGTTTTACTGCGTTATTGATGTAAAACGGTGCTGTGGGCTTTTTGGACCGGTGCACCGGATCGTGTAGGTCACAGACGAATGACCGATCCAAAACGAATACTTTGCACACCCCTAGAAAATACTCATGAATACCCTTAAACACATCATATTATTTCTTTATCAGTGATCCAAAACAGAAACAGCAGTGAGTCGTTGATTTGATTACCAGAGGAACCTTGAGCTTGTCGATTGTCAGAGGCAGCTTGTTAACAGTTGTTAAAGCAACTGCTGCTGTTAACTCATTAACTTCCCAAATTGGGATCAATAAAGTATAAATTTCTTGTTTATTTTTTTAGACCCGGTCTGGTCACATGACCGCTTCGTTTTTGTTACCTTTTTGATGATGATGACGCCGTCCTGTGTTGCGTGGTCGGTGATGACGTTGAAAATATCGTGACCTCCGACTATGGTGTACTCCATCTCTGCGTGAGACCCACTGTCTGGATCCTCGGCCCTGATGCGGCCGATGGCGCCCCCTAGTTCGGTGGATTCCATGGCAGTCACCCGAAATGAATCTGTGGACGGTGCCAGAGTTTGGTTAAACTGCCAGTCAGAAAGCGGGGGGGGGGGCCTTGCGTGAAAAGCTGGTACTGACGGTTGGCGAAACGCGGAGGGCTGTCATTGACGTCGGACAGCGTGATGTTGACTGTGGTGGTTCCCGAGAGCCCGCCCATCTGTCCGGCCATGTCCTTGGCCTGGATGACCACTTGGTAGTTCTCCTTCACCTCCCGGTCCATGCCAGCCAGCGCTGTCTTTATGGTTCCTTTAGAGGTTTGGAAGAAGTTTGAAGTGAGGTACAATGCTTTCCTGGTTTAGCTTTGAAGCATTAATGGGGAAAAAAAAAAAATGTTCTCACCATTTTCCGAATCCACGGAAAAATACGGCTGTCCCTGCAGAATGCTGTATACCAGTTTGGCGCTGTTGCCGTAGGTTTGGTCATCGGCGTCGGTGGCAGTGATGGTAACGACAGATGTACCTGTAGTATATCATTGAAACATGCAATAAATATATCTGAAAATAAAGTGAAAATATAAGAAAAAGTTGCTTCCACTAGATGTCACCAAATGTCTTCAGAGGAATGAGGAAGGGAAGGTTTTGGGCCAAAATCTTAACAATCTCATTGACATGAGCGCTTTCCTTGGTTTCTGACCCTTGAACTAGTGCGCCTTGAGAATTCTTCTTAGTTGTCGGATCGTTAGCTTTAATTCAAAAAGGAGTAAAAAAAAAAAAAAAAAAATCAATGAGAAAATTAAAACGCCGACAGAAATGAATGAGTGAGGTGATTAAGACCAGACCGACTGTTCAAGTCTGACATAAGCGAAGGTTCAAACTCGTGATGGTTTGCTGGGGTTGCTAGTTTGATTCTGTCCTTGCAACCTTGTACCTACAAGCATGAAACAGTGAAGTTGTTACCAGTTTTTTTTTTTGTTTTGTTTCTTCAGACTAGAATAGCAGTTTTAAGGTGGTCCCAAGCCTGGATAAATGGTGAGGGTTGCATCGGGAAGTCAAAAAGCTTAGTGGTCAGCAACTGGACTTTTTCTTGTTTTCTTCCTTTTTTTCTGGTTAATGTCAGAGAAAGGTCTAGTGGTTCAACATGTCTCTAGACCACACTTTGGACTAAAGGTGCAAAGCGTTAGTCAGTGCTGGTTATCATTCAGGACATTTATTCCAAAAATAACTTTAAGGACAAGTGGACATGGTAGGTTTCTTGAAGATCTTTCACCACGAAGCCAAGAGGCTTCGTCAGTTCTGTTTTTGGAAAAAGGTTGTTTAGGTCACAGCTTTTTGGGAGAGAAACTGCTCCTGATATTGTTGAGCAGATGGCGTGTCAAATGTCAAGATGTGAATGGAGTCATTGCGGTGACAGCCGTCCTGAGAAGACGTTTAGTATCAGTTAAACTTCCTAGGATGGACTTTCTGGGCAGAATTGTCTGTAGCAGATAATTGGAGATCCTCCTTTTCAGACCGCTTCCTCTACTGAGCACCTGTCCTCTCTGTCCAAGATATCCACATCTGAGTCCTCAAAATGTGTCCTCTTTCTCTTTGCCCTGCCTGTGCTGGGCCATATGTTTGCGAAGTAGATGTTTCGTCTCACCAAAACCTTTTTGTTCTAGAAGAAGAACTACAAGATTGTACGTAAACCAGAAACCTATGCTGCTCAGTTCAGGAGTGAACCTTCTTTCAAATCCGAAAAAAAAGTCCAGTTGATGAAAAAACTACACCTTTTGGATATTAAGACCTGGATGAACGGGGATCTTTACGTATATGCTGCTCCAGGAAGGAGGACGCCCTTCGTGAAAACTTGAGAACTTTGGTCAAATCTCCCGTTTGTGAGGATGAATAGGTGAACTGATTGGGTTAGGATCTTAAGGTAGCAGACATTAGAAGATGCAGACGTTCCCCTCCTTAACTGGTTGCTTCATCTCAAATAATCTTTTCAAAATATGGACATTTCAGTCCTTGAAAGAGCGCACCCTTTCTTTAAGAAGGTGATAAACAGTCCTGTAAGTATAACCTTACTTACAGGACTGAATGACCCACAGTGATTGGACTAACTAGTAACTTGTAGCACCGTTGCGTAACAAGACAACTCCCCTCGGTAACCAATAGCGCAACGCGTTAATTTTCATATTGGGCAACGCAGTTTTTGTTACCGTGGTGTAAAGGGGCTTGTTACTCGTTACTATCTGTGGTCCAAACGGTTTCTCCAGTCCACGGAAAGAGGACTGTGTGGCGGCGGGGCCTGTCTGCTGCCTGTCAAAAGGTCTATACATCTTTTTTTTTTTTTTTTTTTTATTGTACCACTACATTTTATTATGGTAGTTGCTATAGAAAACAATTCATTTTTAAATACATTTTTGTTTTTATTATTTAAAGTAAGTAACTTGTTGTTAGTTACTTTTATAATTTAGTAACTAATAACGTAACTAGTAACTTTTCAGAGCAGTAACTAGTAAAGTAATAAATTACTTTTTCAAAGTAAAGTAACTTGCCGAACACTGATGACCAAGCAAAATAATAATCTTCAGAGATATCTTCAATCGAGAAGGGCATCCTGCGAAAACAACTATGCTAGCAAACCGAATGGTTTCCATGTGGTTAACATCAACCACCAACAGTGCTGTTGACCTACAGCAGGGGTGGGCAACTAAGGCCCGGGGGCCACATGCGGCCCGTTGAGCCTTTTAATGCGGCCCGCCATCCCTGTCCAAATGAAATAATTTATTTATATTACAATTAAACTTCCGACTTTTCCCTACAATGCCTGCATTTTCCTAAGAGATGACATAATAGGCTATTAGAAATTTAGTATTTTGGGTTTGATACATGACTTTTACTTGCCATTTATCTTAGCTTACACGAACGCTCCATCTCTCTGCTCTTGACTCGGCCCCGTGTCCAATTTTAGGAGAAATTCTGGCCCGCAGGTCAAAAAGTTTGCCCACCCCTGACCTACAGGGTACTATGAAAAATTGGACCACTGTTGGTGGAAGACAGAGTGAAGGAGGGTGATTGTCTGGGAGATGCAAACAGAAAACTTGGATTCGCCGTGGCGACCCTTGAAAAAGGGACAGGCAAGAAAGAAAAAGTTTGGTTCGTCCAAAAGAACTGAATGAAAAAAGGCTTTGGAAGCAGACGGGGTGGGGAGGATGGAGGGGGCGGTAGAGTGCAGATGACAGAACTGGTGAGATGTTCGCAGACTCATCTCTCAGTCCGGTGAAAATTATTGCTTTGATTAAACACAGTCTCTTCATCTCTTCAAGCGAAGTCCGTGTTTTTTGTCAGTGTGTGTGTGTTTTTTTTTTTTTTTTTTTTTTTTTAATCCCACAGCAATAAAACACGGACGCAACCAACGTGGCCCATAAGTCCCTTTCATTTATTTTATATATTTTAAAACGGATTTCACCGACACTGCCTTTGGCTCTGGCAGAACCGTTGAGACCTGAAGATATACATCGCACTCAAACAGCAATAAAGAAAACAGAAAAAGCTGCAGGGCTTAAGAGATCTTAACGTCTGCCCCACAACGAGTGGGCCACCAGAGAGGAGACAGATGGAGGCCAGGAGGAGTAAAGAGCATGCAGGGCCTGTACTGTACTTCTTCTTTTTTTTTTTTTTTTCTTCTTCTAATTTTCTCTCTTCATCTTCTTCCTCCACTTTGCCTCTGACTGTCTCCACCTCCTCCATCACCGTGGACATCAGGATGTTCTGCTCTTTGCCTCCTGACTGGACGAGGAATTTCTGTAACAATCTCTTCTGCAGTCTCAAAACTCTTGATTAAATCTGTTGATTGTAGGTCAATAAAACAGTTATAAAATAGGATTTTGTTTTTCAGAGGGAATATAATAATAGAAAAAAAATCGAACCAGTGATTTCACCTGGTCTGTCTTCGAGAACTACCATCAGCCTACCAAAACCAGAGAAGAATTTCAGCGTTCAGCAATACTTAGCAAATGCACACATAAAGCTTGTTCTGGCAATAACAGTAGATAGATAGATAAATAGATAGGTAGGTAGGTAGTTAGGTAGGTAGGTAGGTTGGTTGGTTTGTTGCTTGGTCGGTTGGTAGACAAGTGTAGAGGTAGGTAGAAAGATAGATGGGTTGGTAAGTAGGTACATAGGTGGATTGATACGTAGGTAGGTAGGTCAGTCGCTTGGTAGGTCGCTTGATTAATAGGAAAATGGATTAGGAGTATAGGAGGGTAAATAGGCCGGTAGGTCGTTTGGTCAGTTGGGACGAAGGTAGATAGGTAGTTAGGTAGAATGATAGGTAGGTTGGTTGGTTGGTTGGTTTGTTGCTTGGTCGGTTGGTAGACAAGTGTAGAGGTAGGTAGGACGATAGATGGGTTGGTAAGTAGGTACATAGGTGGATTGATACGTAGGTAGGTAGGTCAGTCGCTTGGTAGGTCGCTTGATTAATAGGAAAATGGATTAGGAGTATAGGAGGGTAAATAGGCCGGTAGGTCCTTTGGTCAGTCGGGACGAAGGTAGATAGGTAGTTAGGTAGAATGATAGGTAGGTTGGTTGGTTTGTTGCTTGGTCGGTTGGTAGACAAGTGTAGAGGTAGGTAGGACGATAGATGGGTTGGTAAGTAGGTACACAGGTGGATTGATACATAGGTAGGTAGGTCAGTCGCTTGGTAGGTCGCTTGATTAATAGGAAAATGGATTAGGAGTATAGGAGGGTAAATAGGCCGGTAGGTCGTTTGGTCAGTCGGGACGAAGGTAGATAGGTAGTTAGGTAGAATGATAGGTAGGTTGGTTGGTTGGTTGGTTGGTTTGTTGCTTGGTCGGTTCGTAGACAAGTGTAGAGGTAGGTAGGAAGATAGATGGGTTGGTAAGTAGGTACATAGGTGGATTGATACATAGGTAGGTAGGTCAGTCGCTTGGTAGGTCGCTTGATTAATAGGAAAATGGATTAGGAGTATAGGAGGGTAAATAGGCCGGTAGGTCGTTTGGTCAGTCGGGACGAAGGTAGATAGGTAGTTAGGTAGAGTGATAGGTAGGTAGGTAGGTAGATAGGTAGATAGATAGATAGATAGGTAGATAGATAGATAGATAGGATAGAAGGTGGGTAAGTAGTTAGATAGTTAGATGGCTATACAGGTAGCTAGGAAGATCGGTACGCAGGTAGGCTGATCGGGAGGAAAATAGATAGGTAGGTAAGTAGGTTGGGAGGCAGAGAAAAAGGTTAGTAGATAAGTAAACCAGTCGGTAGTTCGGTCAGTCGGGAGGCAGGTAGATAGGTAGGTAAGTAGGAAGGTACTTAGGTAGCGTGATGAGTTTGTAGATAGGTGAGTTGGAATGTAGGTAGATAGAGAGATAGACATACATATAAAGGGATATCATCTGCTAGTGATGATGTTGTTAATCCAAAGTTTTTGTAGGACACTTTTCCTCTTCATTTAACCCATTACCGTAGTGCGCAGGGGGAAGCTAACTGAGCCAACGCCAGGGGAGCAGTATAAGGGGACGGTACTATGCTAGTCTGAGGTGCCTCAGACTAGCATAGTTGGCAGTAGGGCGATTCAGACTGGGTGCCTTGCGGTCCAATTCCTTAACCACTAGGCCACCAACTGCCCCCAAATAGATAGATTGATAGATATCTAGATAGATGTATAGTACGTTTTTTCTTTTGATATGTATTTTTTTATATATATTTTTTCATAACTATACATATAGCTTTGTTGTTCTTCAAGGCCTGAATTTCCAGTCCATCTTCTACAGACATTATGCTGTTGGCTAATGCAGTCTTAGTGTCTCTACATGTGGGTCGTGACCCAAGGGTGGGTGGGAGACTGAGCGGAGCAATAAAACACACACACACACACACACACACACACACACACACACACACACACACACAGATATATATAGTGACTGAATACATTGAGAGATTACAGTTTCTGTATCACTGAATCTATCATCAAATAAGATTGAGACATTTTTCTCGGGTCGCGGCTTGATGAAGTGGTGATGGCGTCCTGAGGACAGAACCACTGCTCCGATGCCTCCACTGAGGAGCAGTCGTAAACACCGGTCCGTTCCGTTGCTCGGTCCCTGAGCTGAGCTTCATTCGGCTGCTGAATAATGGAGCGAGCCTCCTCAGTGATGCCACACTGCTCACTCTGTCCTTGGCATTCAGGAGACCTCTGCTGCCGTGTCCTGTTTGGGTTCTGAACCCCGGCTCCATGTGCATACCAATGAGCCTGAGAACATCTGTCCTACTCAGTTGCTTCCACGGCAGCAGCAGTTGAATAAAGACGGAGAGGGACGGAGGGAGTCAGAGAGAGAGAGAGCCGAGACGAGCGGCCGATTCTTCACGGCCGACTGCTCTGATTAGAACCACTGTGTTGACTCTGAACATATGAGGCAGTTTATTAGAGTCCAGATGAGGAGCGCAGACCCCGGTCCCCCACGGTCCTCACATCTCCGCATTAGAGATTCCAGACTGAAGCTCCTTATTCGTTGTGTAGACAATTGGCTCCTGATTGGACTCTGATTGCCGACGTGTATTAATTTGTGACCGTATAATTGAGGATTGATCTTAAGTTGCCATGTTTATTTCCATGGGCTTTTGTTTATGAGCGGCTTTTGTTTACGGAACTTGACGGGATTGAAGGGAGCGAGACAGAGACAGAGACAGAGAGAGAGAACGAGCGAGCGCAGCATTAATTGGAAAAACAATCTAAACTTTCAATATTTCCACCGCCTATTAAAAAGAGAGGAAATGACATTACTGCTCATGAATGTCTAATGAGCCGCAGTGTAGCAAGTACCAGTCGCGGCGATAGCACCAGAAGCCAACGTCTCAACTGCTCGAAGAAGTGAATTCAATGCAACATAAGGACGGAGCAGCTGCCAACGGAGGAGCAGACTCAGATTAAAGAGACTATTAGTCTGTCCTCGATGATTATCAAGAAAAAACAAAAAAAAAAACAAACAAACAAACCAACGCTAATCATTGTGCTAACTAATTAATACCATTATTTAACTTCAATGAATAGTCTTCAGTCGTCAACAGCTTAATCCTTTTAAAGGGAGGGGAGCAGCAGCTGAAACTCATTCACACTAATTTAGCGCAAACCGAGGCAAACTAAGGCCAGGGGGCTGGGGGGAGGCATTTTTTATCTGGCCCATCCAAATTATAGCGTTATTTTTTATTTTTATTATAGATAGAGCTGGGTTAAAAAAAATTGATTGATCGATTTCAATTGATTTTTTTTGTTAATAGGATGATATTGATTCATAAATCCAAAAATAAATCTTTTTTTTTTTCCTTCTTTACCCAACAACTTTACATGAGCTAATGCACCACAGGTGATTACGTATTTACGTGGTTACGTGCGAGTGTGTTAACTCGCAAATGTATAAACAACATGGCACTAAAATCTAAAATCTTAAACTAGAGTCCGCCTTGTAATTTTGGGTCAAGTCATGTTAAATAAAAAATGCATGGTGGATTAATATGACTGCCTTGAGTAAATTTGTGATGGAAATAAATGTTAAAAAAAAAAAAAAAAAAAATTATTAG
>JAFBJS010000847.1:59466-70073 GCA_016785265.1 Paraplagusia blochii
TTTGGTAAAGTGCAAATTAAGTAATTATATTTATTTGCCACTATTATTTATATTGGAAGACATTCTTGGAATCCCAAGAATGTGAATTTTATGGTGATACCCTGAACCAGAAATTATAAAATAGCATTTGTGTTTTAAAAAAAACAAATTGGTAAATATATATATATATATATATATATATATATATATAGCTCGAAGCCCTGGCTGAAAGTACTCTGTATGACCTGCAGAGGGACACGTGAGGACAGAAGAAAAGCTTTAAACTGACCTTTAAGCCTATGGTAAACTGAAATAAATCCACAGCAACCATACTAATTCTATATATTTGCTACTTCTTTAAGGGTTAAGATGGGAAGACATTCTGAGAATCCCATCCAACGTGAATGTGGAGGCGGAATTAAGAGAACCAGGGGCAGAATTTGCATATAAGACATAATTGGAACATATTTGGACATTTGGGAACCCAAAAACCGGAAACATTTTATTGCTGTTTCTGTTCGGAACAAGGCAATTGGCAAATTATTGTGGGTAAAAATTCCGATCTGCAGGGAGATTAAAAAAAA
The DNA here is from genome assembly GCA_016785265.1 of Paraplagusia blochii. NCBI lineage: Eukaryota > Metazoa > Chordata > Actinopteri > Pleuronectiformes > Cynoglossidae > Paraplagusia > Paraplagusia blochii. Next base: position 60,030 of record JAFBJS010000847.1, read on the forward strand.
AAAAAGGAAAAAAAAAAAAATATACTACATGCATAGTCTTAATATTATGCAACATTACTCAAAAATTATGTACTACGTACATGCTTTTGTTAAGAGCAGAGATTAAGAGAAACAGTCAAAGTCAATAAAGTAAAAAAAAAAAAAACAGAGCAACATCCTACTATGAGAATCCATAGATATTGGTATAAAAATGAAACGTTTAAGTTTTAAACAAAATAAACAGAGACAAACTGTCTCGTTCACTGCAGTCAACGATTTAATATTTACTCTTTTTCTGCTGCAGTTCTGCTGGAGGGCAACAATAACAGCAGTGACACACACACACACACACACACACACACACCCGCACGCACACGCAAACTCTTACTCGCTCGCGCACACGCCATCTTAACCAAATCTAGTGAGAGCGATGCAGGGCTTTATTTACCAAGGTTCAGAGGCGATGCTTTCAAGGCTCCGTTGCACAAAGAAAACAGTCTCTTCAAGGCCTCGCAACAGAGGGGAGGAGGTGTGTGTGTGTGTGTGTGGGGTGGGGGGGTTGATAAGTGAAATGGCCTCGCACAAACACTGAGGGATTGTGGAGCATCAGCAGCAGCGTTAGCGGCAGCATCAGCAGCATTAGCGGTCGGTCATTCCCCTCAGCTCCGTGCTCTTAGCAGCGTTCCGCTTTGCTCCGAGGAGAAGGAAGGAAGGATTACAGAATAATTACTCTTCCTCCTACGGTCGGCCTAAAGTGGGCCGGCGTCTCAGTGAGCGCTGGGAGTGTGTTAAACATCAGGCAGGTTAGAGGTCTGACACGGTCGGATGGAGAATACCACAGCAGGGTAACGGGGGAAGAGACGTGAGTCTTGAAGATTCTGGGAAAGTGTTTGTTTGGACGTGAGAAATATATTCTTCAAACTATAAAGAGACATTGGAATTAATTAGCCTTACACAGGAAGGTTTGGAGAAAAAGCTACAGGATATAGATTAAGACGGTTTGGACATGCGTTCGTAGGAGGGACAGTGGTTAAATTGGTGGAGGAATGCCAGAGATGGAGCTACCAAGGGAGGTCAAAGAGGAGATTTATGGATGCAGTGAAGGAGGACATGGAGGAAGTTGGAGTCAGAGTAGAAAATACAGAGGACAATGGGAATTTTGACTCGCTGTGGCAAAACAAGATAGGAAATAATTAGCCTATGCTATGTGTATTCTACCAAATTTGTTAGTTTTTTTTTTTTTTTTTCCAGTTTTGCAATTATCTGGTAATTGGGCCTCAGTCATGCAACATGCGACAAGCTGGGTACGCCTTGACATGACAAGTGGTTATCGTCTCACAAAGGTTTTGTGAAAATCAAACATGCAATTTTGCTGATTTCCCTCCGATGTTAACCTCGGTCTGCCACACTGACCTGCAAACCGGTCAACAACGGGGAGCACCATGGCAGAATTGATATACCAGACTGATCACATCTGCAATGACATTCTCTTGTCCATGCATCAGAATGGCACAATCGTCAACAATGGTCTCACAGACAAGGAGGTTTGGAGAAAAAGCTAGAGAAGCCACATCGAGATGGTTCAAACACGTTCAGAGGAGGGACAGTGGATACATTGGTAGAAGGATGATTCTAGAGATGGAGCTACCAGGTAGGAGACAAAGAGGAGATTGATGGATGCAGTGAGGGAGGACAGGGATGTAGTTGGAGTTAGAGTGGAGGATACAGAGGACAGGGGACAGAGGACAGGTTTTGCAGTGATGTAAAACCACAGCTTCTGTCCACGTGGATGATATTGTGTATATAGTTGTTTATAGTTTTTGTTTCAGTGAACACAAAAGGAAGAGCCTGACGTTAACATGGGTTTTAATTACATACGAGTGTGTGTGTGTGTGTGTGTGCTGTCTCTTATACACATCTGTTTTTTTTTTTTTTTCCAGTTTTGCAATTATCTGGTAATTGGGCCTCAGTCATGCAACATGCGACAAGCTGGGTACGCCTCGGTCTGCCACACTGACCTGCAAACCGGTCAACAACAAGGAGCACGATGGCAGAATTGATATACCAGACTGATCACATCTGCAATGACATTTTCTTGTCCATGCATCAGAATGGCACAATTGTCAACAATGGTCTCACAGACAAGGAGGTTTGGAGAAAAAGCTAGAGAAGCCATATCGAGATGGTTCGGACATGTTCAGAGGAGGGACAGTGGATACATTGGTAGACAAATGATCCTAGAGGACATGGAGGTAGTTGGAGTCAATTGAGAAGATGGACAGAACAGGGGAAGATGGAAAACAGTATAGTTTTATTGTAGAATTCTATTAATATCACTATTTTGTGTATGTGCATGTGTATATATATATATGCATGTGTATATATATATCTATATCTATATCTATATATATATATATATTGCACAATGCATGGGTTATTTTAGCTGTATGTGTTGATATGCATGTGAGTATACATTTATACATTTCGGTAATTATATATATATATAATTTATATATATATATATATATATATATATATAATTTAGCGTAATCTATGTCCTTAGTGTGTGTTACTAATGTATTTCTACACCATATGCGCAGCACATGCACACTGCACGGGTCATTTTAGCTGTATGTGTTGATATGCATGTGAGTATACATCTATGTATATTGATAAAAATATGTCTGTGGGTATATATATATATATATATATATACATATATTCAAATCAAGATTGTGGTATGTGTACAGAGGACTGCACAGTAAGGAGTTATTGCTCGAGACCCCCCCCCCCCCCCCCCCCCACCCACCTCACCCCCCCACACACCGGTTGTTAGAGCGACCAAAGACAAAGAAGAAAGGTTTTGGTTATGTCCGATGCTATTACAAATTCCGTAATTTAAAATCCGGGATACTCCTGATTAATAAAGTTCTATCTATCTATCTATCTATCTATCTATCTATCTATCTATCTATCTATCTATCTATCTATATCTATCTATTTCTGGCTACAGAAGTGACATCATATACAATCGAACAGTGTACATCTGCCCAATCACATCAGACCATCAGATCACACGGTGTAAGCACATGAGTTGTCAGGACAACAATGGGCTCTGCCATTGAAGAAATAAAAAAAAAAAAAAAAACCTGCACAGTGCACACCCAGGTTGAGGAACATTGGATATCTGATATTTGTGAGGTCTGTGTGTCTCTGTGTCTTTCCCTTCCCCTGCTGTTGCCTGGTGTTGGGTAATCATTGTCATCACAGTCACCTGTGTCTCTGTCATTAGTCTCACTCGTGCCACCTGGTGCCCATGGTATATATACCCCTCTCCTCACTCAGTCTTCGTGGGATCACTGTTGTGAGTTGTCAGGACAACAATGGTCTCTGCCATTGAAAAAAAAAAAAAAAAAAAAAAAAAACCTGCACAGTGCACACCCAGGTCGAGGAACATTGGATATCTGATATTTGTGAGGTCTGTGTGTCTCTGTGTCTTTCCCTTCCCCTGCTGTTGCCTGGTGTTGGGTAATCATTGTCATCACAGTCACCTGTGTCTCTGTCATTAGTCTCACTCGTGCCACCTGGTGCCCATGGTATATATACCCCTCTCCTCACTCAGTCTTCGTGGGATCACTGTTGTGTTTGGGTCGGTTGGGGTGGTGTGTTCAGAGTGCTTGTGTTTGGGTCTGTCTTGTTGGGTTTTTTTTTTTCTTCTCCCTTCTTCCACCAGCAGAACTTTGATTTAAGGTTTTGGTTTGGGCTTGGGTGGTCAAATCATTTTGAAGTTTAGAACTAAAAAAGTGTGTGCGTGGTGAAGTGTGTGTTTAGTTTGTTTGTTAAACCAAACATCCAAAGATGTGTCTCACAGTCCTGCATTTGAGTCCAACCTTGTCTTCTCCAGAGAAACCCCAACTTAACAATACTGCTGATAGTGTCCAAAAATATAAAAAATATAGATTTTTTTTTTTTAAATTAGCTACAATGCTGCCACCTAGTGAGTTGCACTTATATATGGCTGTTGGTCACCCAGCTGTATTTTTGGGGACATTTAGTAAAACAGACATTGTGTTATCAAGTTGTCATTGTCAGAGGGGGAAAAAAAAAAAAAGATATTGCATAATATGTGAACGTCAGGCCGATATTACGTACTATATTTAATGTGTTAAGAAAAAAAAATATATCTTTACATCAACAGACATAGAGGAAAATGAATTACCCAGCTGTCTGTGAGATCTGTGAATGACATCGGTATTTCAACAGTTGAAAAGTGATTAAAAAATGTTATGTAAAAAGCTGTTATAAAAAGCTTAATTAAAATAATATCTGCGGATATTTTGTACGTTCGGCGCGGAGTCAGAGCTGCTGCTGTTTCTGATTTGTGAGAGTGTGTGTGTGGGAGTGTGTGTTCAGCTTTGATTGCCGTAATCAGTCAAATCAGGCCTGATTTATCAGTGAGTGTTTGTCTGATTGAAGAGCTTTGATTGAAGGTGAAATAAACAAGCTCTGTTCAAGGCCCTTCAATGATCCAGACGAGGCTCAATGACGCCGCTCTGCTGGCTGATCCGTTGGCTTTGTGCCGGACGTTGGAGTGTTTTTTTTTTCTTTTGTTTTTTTTCCTTAATGTGGACTTGATGTTGTTTTATTTATTTATTCATTTATTTATTTTTATCTGTCGGAGTATGATGATATATTTGTTCCCTCTGACTGCTCTTGGAATAATCTCCTCCAGAGCTGTGACCGTTGGGTGGATGCATGGATGCATGGGTGGGTGGATGGATTGTTTGTTTGATGAATGCATGGATGGATAGGTGGTTGATACATGAAAGTTTGTTGGATGGATACATAGATGGATGTATGAAGGACGGATTGATAGTGTGTTGGACTTGTCAGATGGGTGGATGAATGCTTGTAAATATGGATGGTTGAATGATTGAACGCATTGATGGGTAGAATGTTGGAAGGGTGGATGTATGCATGGCTGTGTGGGTGGATGAATGGACAGATGGACAGTTTTTTGGATGGTTGGATGGATGTATCGCTGGATAGATGCATGGATGGGTGGGTGGATGATAGATGAAAGTTTGTTGGATGGATACATAGATGGATTTATGAAGGATAGTTTGTTGGATTAAGGATGGATGATGAATTGATGGATGGATGGTCGGGGGGACAGTTTGCCGGATGGATGGATGAATGCTTGTAAGTATGAATGGGTGAATGATTGAACGAATGGATGGGTAGATTGTTGGAATGTTTGAATGGCTGGGTGGGTGGATGAATGTGTAGATGGACAGTTTGTTGAATGGATGGATGGGTAAATGATTGGGTGGATGCATGGCTGGGTGGGTGGATGAATGGACAGTTTTTTGGATGGGTGGATGGATGATGGATGGGTAAATTGCTGGGTAGACGCATAGATTAGGGATGGATGATGAAGTGATGGGTGGATGAATGGTCGGGGGACAGTTTGTCGGATGGATAGATAGATGAATGCACGTAAGTATGGATGGGTGAAATATTGAACAAATGGATGGGTGGATTCTGGATAATAGTTTGTTGGATGGATACAATGATGGATGAATGTATAGTTTGTTGGATTTTAAAAATTATAGATGGATGGATGAATTGAAGGATGGATCTTTGCAGGGACAGTTTGTCAGATGGGTGGATGAATGCTTCTAAGGATGGATGGGTGAATTTTTGAATGCATGGTTGGATAGAATGTTGGAAGGGTGGATGAATGTGTAGATGGACAGTTTGTTGAATGGATGCATGGATAAATAATTGGGTGGATGCATGGAAGGAGGGGTGGATGATGGATAATAGTTCATTGGATGGATAAGATGATGGCCGTATAGTTTGTTGGATTTAAGGATTATAGATTGATGATGAATCGTTGTATGGATGGTTGGGGGGACAGTTTGCCGGATAGATGAATGCTTGTAAGGATGGATGGGTGGATGTATGCATGGCTGGGTGGGTGAATGAATGGATGATGGATGGGTAAATTGCTGGGTAGACGAATAGATTAGGGATGAATGATGAATTGATGGATGGATGGATGGATGGATGGTCGGGGGGATAGTTTGTCGGATGGATGGATGAATGCATGTTAGTATGGATGGGTGAACAATTGCACACATGGATGGGTAAATTGTTGGAAGGGTGGATGAATGGGCAGATGGAAAGTTTGATGGATTGATGGATGGGTGGGTGGGTGGATGGATGGATGGATGCATGGATGGATGGATGGGTAAATTGCTGGGTGGATGCATGGATGGATAGGTGGATGATAAATAATAGTTGGTTGGATGGATACAATGATGGATGTATAGTTTGTTGGATTTAGGGATTATAGATGGATGATGAATCAAGGGATGGGTGGTTGGGGGGCAGTTTTTTGGTTAGATGAATACCTGTAAGGATGGATGGGTGGATAGGATGTTTGAAGGGTGGATGTATGCGTGGCTGTGTGGGTGGATGAATGGACAGTTTTTTGGATGGGTGGATGGATGAATGGATGATGGATGGGTAAATTGCTGGGTAGATGCGTAGATTAAGAATGGATGATGAAATGATGGATGGATGGTCCGGGGGACATTTTGTTAGGTGGATGGATGGATGGATGGGTAAATTGCTAGGTGGATGCATGGATGGATGTGTGGATGCTGGATAATTGCTTGTTGGATGGATACAATGATGGATGTATGGAGGATGAATGTATAGTTTGTTGGATTTAAGGATTATGGATGGATCGTTGCAGGGACAGTTTGTCAGATGGGTGGATGAATGCTTGTAATGATGGATGGGTGAATGATTGAATGAATGGATGGATAGAATGTTGGAAGGGTGGATGTATGCATGACTGGGTGGGTGGATGAATGGACAGATGGATAGTTTTTTGGATGAATGTATGGGTGGATGGACGAATGTATGATGGATGGGTAAATTGCTGGGTGGATGCAAAGATGGGTTGGTGAATAGTGTGTTTGAATGAATGGGTAGATGGACAGTTTGTTGGATGGATGGATGGGTGGGTGGATGAATGGATGGATGGGTAAAATGCTGGGTGGATCCATGGATGGATGGGTAAATTGCTGGCTAGATGCGTAGATTAAGAATGGGTGATGAAATGATGGATGGATGGTCGGGGGGCAGTTTGTTGGGTGGATGGATGGATGGATGTGTGGATGCTGGATGATAGTTTGTTGGATGGTTACAATGATGGATGTATGGAGGATGAATGTATAGTTTGTTGGATTTAAGGATTATGGATGGATGATGAATTGATGGATGGATCGTTGCAGGGACAGTTTGTCAGATGGGTGGATGAATGCTTGTAATGATGGATGGGTGAATGATTGAATGAATGGATGGATAGAATGTTGGAAGGGTGGATGTATGCATGACTGGGTGGGTGGATGAATGGACAGATGGATAGTTTTTTGGATGAATGTATGGGTGGATGGACGAATGGATGATGGATGGGTAAATTGCTGGGTGGATGCAAAGATGGGTTGGTGAATAGTGTGTTTGATGGGTGGGTGGTTGAAGGATTATAGTTTGTTGGATGGATACATAGATGGCTGTATAAAGGATGGATGAGAGTTTTTTGTATTTAGGTTTTAGGATGGATGATGAATTGATGGATGGATGGTCGGGGGACAGTTTGTCGGATAGATGGATGAATGCTTGTAAGTATGGATGTGTGAACGATTGAACAAATGGATGGGTAGATTGTTAAAAGGGTGGATGTATGAATGGCTGGGTGCGTGGATGAATGGGTAGATGGTCAGTTTGTTGGATGGATGGGTACATTTTTGGAAGGGTGGATGTATGCATGGCTAGGTGGATGGATGAATGGATGATTGCTGGGTAAATTGCTGGGTAGATGCATAGATTAGGGATGGATGATTAAATGATGGATGGATGGTCGTGGGGACTGTTTGTCAAATGGATGGATGAATACTTGTTACTATGGATGGGTGAACAATTGAACGAATGGATGGGTAGACTGTTGGAAGGGTGGATGAGTGGGTAGATGGACAGTTTGTTGGATGGATGGATGGATGGGTGGGTGGATGAATGGATGGATGGGTAAAATGCTGGGTGGATGCATGGATGGATGGGTAAATTGCTGGTTGGATGCATAGATTGAGAATGGATGATGAAATGATGGATGGATGGTCGGGGGACAGTTTGTTGGGTGGATGGATGTATGGGTGGATGGATGAATGGATGATGGATGGGTAAATTTCTGGGTGGTTGCAAAGATGGGTGGGTGAATAGATTGTTTGTTTGATGGATGGGTGGTTGATGGATTATGGTTTGTTGGATGGATACATAGATGGATGTTTAAAGGATGGATGAGAGTTTGTTGGATTTAAGGTTTTAGGATGGATGATGAATTGATGGATGGATGGTCGGAGGACAGTTTGTCGGATAGATGGATGAATGCTTGTAAGTATGGATGGGTAGATTGTTGGAAGGGTGGATGTATGAATGGCTGGGTGGGTGGATGAATGGGTAGATGGTCAGTTTCTTCGATGGATGGGTGAAAGTTTGAACACATGGATGGGTACATTTTTGGAGGGGTGGATGTATGCATGGTTGGGTGGATGGATGAATGGACAGTTTTTTGGTTGGGTGGATGGATGAATGGATGATGTATGGGTAAATTGCTGGGTAGATGCGTAGATTAAGAATGGATGATGAATTGATGGATGGATGGTCGGGGGGCAGTTTGTTGGGTGGATGGATGGATGGATGGATGGATGATGGATGGGTAAATTGCTGGGTTGATGCATGGATGGATGTGTGGATGCTGGATAATTGCTTGTTGGATGGATACAATGATGGATGTATGGAGGATGAATGTATAGTTTGTTGGATTTAAGGATTATGGATGGATGATGAATTGATGGATGGATCGTTGCAGGGACAGTTTGTCAGATGGGTGGATGAATGCTTGTAATGATGGATGGGTGTACGAATGGATAGGTAGATTGTTGGAAGGGTGGATGTTTGAATGGCTGGGTGGGTGGATGAATGTGTAGATGGACAGTTTGTTGAATGGATGGGTAAATGATTGGGTGGATGCATGGCTGGGTGGGTGGATGAATGGACAGTTTTTTTGATGGGTGGATGGATGATGGATGGGTAAATTGCTGGGTAGACGCATAGATTAGGGATGAATGACGAAGTGATGGGTGGATGAATGGTCGTGGGACAGTTTGTCGGATAGATGGATGAATGCTTTTAAGTATGGATATGTGAACGATTGAACAAATGGATGGGTAGATTGTTGGAAGGGTGGATGTATGAATGGCTGGGTGCGTGGATGAATGGGTAGATGGTTAGTTTGTTGGATGGATGGGTACATTTTTGGAAGGGTGGATGTATGCATGGCTAGGTGGATGGATGAATGGATGATTGCTGGGTAAATTGCTGGGTAGATGTATAGATTAGGGATGGATGATGAAATGATGGATGTATGGTCGTGGGGACAGTTTGTCAAATGGATGGATGAATACTTGTTACTATGGATGGGTGAACAATTGAACGAATGGATGGGTAGATTGTTGGAAGGGTGGATGAATGGGTAGATGGGTGGGTGGATGAATGTATGGATGGGTAAAATGCTGGGTGGATGCATGGATGGATGGGTAAATTGCTGGGTAGATGCATAGATTAAGAATGGATGATGAAATGATGGATGGATGGTCGGGGGCAGTTTGTTGGGTGGATGGATGGATGATGGATGGGTAAATTGCTGGGTTGATGCATGGATGGATGTGGGGATGCTGGATAATTGCTTGTCTGATGGATACAATGATGGATGTATGGAGGATGAATGTATAGTTTGTTGGATTTAAGGATTATGGATGGATGATGAATTGATGGATGGATCGTTGCAGGGACATTTTGTCAGATGGGTGGATGAATGCTTGTAATGATGGATGGGTGTACGAATGGATGGGTAGATTGTTGGAAGGGTGGATGTTTGAATGGCTGGGTGGGTGGATGAATGTGTAGATGGTCAGTTTGTTGGATGGATGGGTA
>JAFBJS010000848.1:20036-111244 GCA_016785265.1 Paraplagusia blochii
GTTTACAGGACAGTGGTGAGACCAGCCATGATGGATGGACTAGAGACACTAGGAATAGGTAGAAGACAGGAGGCAGAGCTGGAGGTGGAGGAGTTAAAGATGCCGAGGTTCTCTGTAGGAGAGACAAGTATGGACAGAATCAGGAATGAGGTGATTAGAGGGACAACACAGACAGGAAGGTTTGGAGAAAAAGCTAGAGAAGACAGATTGAGATGGTTTGGACATGTTCAGAGGAGGGGCAGTGGATACAATGGTAGAAGAATGATCCTAGAGATTTACATTAGCATCATCATACTACCAATATTTGATAAATATGTACATACTAATTGTCTAATATTTCAATAATCACTTAAGAATTCATTGGTAGGCTTCTAATGCGATCCAAACAAGGCCAAAGGAGGATTAGGAGAGAATGTGACATTATGGGTAACGTGTCTTCTAGTGTACAGATGGAGGCTTCTTCCCAGCTCGAAGGAGGAGGAATAGGAGGTCAAGGAGGTCTGTGGAACCATGCCAAAGCTGCTCCGTACAGCAAGGACACCCAGGAAATGTTGAGATGTGAGCAGATGAAGAACTTATTCAGATGTGTCAATCATCACCTTTGCAACATGTGTCCGAACAACCAACCTGTTTCATTTATGTTGTGTTTCAGTGATGATGCAGGAGTCTAGACTCACCAACCTGCAGAGAAGACAGATCAACGACTGCCTGAACAGTAGGTTTCGGTGGTTAGGACTCAGTAGTATTACAGATTACTTTCTTTCACTTTGTTTTTCTTACACAGATGGTGCAGCATTGCCTCCGCCCTCTGACCTCAGGCGTCCACCTTCAGCCCCTCAGTCCAAACCCAGTAGACGTGTCCATAGGGAACTATTGGGAAAACCTCAGAGACGTAGTGCTGAGTCATGTCGATCAGGAAACAGCTACGTCAGAGAAAAGTTCTGTCCTGGTCCCAAAAGTAAGTTGTTCTGCAGAAAGATCTCTGCATTAGGGATCTGTGGATAAGTTGACATTTAATTGATTAATGTTGTTTCATGATTGGTGTCTAATTAAAGTACTCTAGTACCTACCTGTGTTTCCTCTTTCCTCTCTAATTCTAGAGGACTTAGAGAAAGAAAAGAGGAGACTTCAAAGCTTGATGGCCACAGGACGGGAAGAGCCATCGGTTCCATTTGACACAACTGTTCCTGCAGAAGTGACAAAGGAGACAGATCGGTTGCAGGAGGGTAAGACTGAGGACAGTGCAGGAACATTTGTTAATAATCCTACTGGAACAAAAACAGAAAATGAAACAGTAAGCTGTCCGTTCTACTTAGTTTTGGATGAGATCGAGGAAAGGCATCAATTCCTGGCAGACATGGCTTCTCTGGGTCAAGAGAAGAAGTACATTCACATCATTAACACTGAAATATCTCAGGTAAGTTCCAGTTTCCTCCTGTAGGGGGCCTCAAAGTTTATAAAACGCTTTTCCGTTAAGTTTCTCCTCACTTCCTCCATGGCCAAACCTCTACATCTCTGGAATGCTCATGTTTGCACGTCAGACTGATGGAAAAGCTTTGAAAGATAACTTTATAATAACAGAAAAGTTATATGGGATTCCAAATAGTCCATAAAAATATTATCATTTTTTTATTTTTATAACAGAAAATTAGAGAATTGGAGTTACTGGGAAAGACTTGCAATGGAAAGGAAGAAAGAAAAAGAAGAGCAGAGTGACGTCACCATGATGAGAAACCCTACCATAGTTTTGGAAATCCAGCACTTTCTGCATGGATGGAAAAATACACATGTAGAGACAGACATACAAAAGAATAAACATTGTTGTTTGTGCAGATGGAAGGTTTGAGGATGTGAAAATCATAAAAAACATTCACTGATTATTCTTTGCAGAAGTTCAACGTAACAACAGAGCCACAGAAAACAAATCTTGTTCCATTCTTTTATTGGACTCCACTGTCTCCCAGTGTCAGTCTGGGTTGCTGTGTTAGGATTAGGGAAAGTTCTACAGAATCCTGTGGTCCTGTGTCAGTGGATCAGGAAGACAGGGCCCTATACACTGGAGATGATGACCTTTAAGAGTAGAAAACAAATAATTCACATGACCAGAAGTAGAACTGGAACAGTCAAACCAAAACAGCAACACAGTTAAACATGGGTCATAGATGAAGACGCTTCACTCATGAGTGTAAATTAAATAAAGGTGACCTGTTAAAAGAAGGAGTCAGTTTTTTAAATATTGTATAAACTAGTTATTAAGTGGGTTTCTAACAATGTTTCAGGAAGTTCTGTACGCGTGACATAAAGCTGAATGTGAAACTGAATGTTTGACCTATGCGACTATGGTGAACTTTACAGCTCACACTTAAATCTTACAACATTCACTTCCTACAACTGACACTTGAGTTGAAAACTGCTTTGACAGCGAACAAGAGACCTTTAGACACCGTGGTATTTCCTCATGTCAAATACAAGTTTTCTCAACATCGAATAAAATCTGTTCATTTCAAAATTAAGATATGGTTCAATGAAAGAGAAACAACTGCTTGCGTTAAAAAAATTAGTTTTTTGTTGGCAGAAAGGAGAAAATGAATGCATGAGGTTATAAAAAAATGGAGGTTGCAAAGTGTTTTTTTTCCTACAATACTACAATCATGCTCGTTTAACAGGGATAACATTTGTTAAAAAGTCATTGCACCGACATTGTATGGACACTGGTTTTTGGCATTAAAGTTTTCTTAATGAACATTATGACCATAGCAGCTAAAAAGACATAAATAACCATTTATGAGTGGCTGGCAGAAGCCATTGTTGCGCAGTATATACTAATGTCAATTGTACCAAAGTCCTAAACCAGCTTTGATTTAAAACCATTCTGTCCTTTTTATCACAATTGTTTTTAACACTCAAAATATCTTCACAAGTACTAAGCAACATAAAATAGTACTTAAATGGACAAAGTTCTGCATGAAGTACCTGTGAAAGGACAGGCCTGAACCTCCCTTTCCTTCAGTCTCATCTGTTACAATGTTCATCAGCATTTCCTTCAGCAGCCAATGGACACAGATTTTGCTGTAGAATCCTCAGGTGTGTCCAGAAATCAGAAAAGTCTCCTTCGTAAAGGTAAAAGGCCAGATGTGTCCTTTAAATGTGTGTCTGTCTTCCCATACCACTAAGTTGAATATCTTTGGTATTTGAAGAAAACACACATAATTACATTGAGGTTTTAGATAAATTAGCACTTAAACGTGAACCAAACAACACATTCATGAAAGAACTGACAGAAGGATAAATAATAAAACTGCAGCACAGACTTCTGTCTCCTGCGCTGTGAGTCCGGTTGGCAGGATTTGAATAAAAAAATTAAATTAAATTGGTGAATCTGCATCAAAATGCTTTCAGTTAAGGCTGCAGTTCAATTCCACTGTGGTTGAACCCTGGCCGTCACATAGAGGACAGCGTCACTGTGCAATAAGCTTCGAAGTTCAAGAGGTTGATGACTCCTAAAGCACTTCAACTGTCCAAAAAAGTCACTGACCAGACCTTACAGAAGTAAGAACGAGTTAGAACCAGGGAGTTAGAACAGGAACCATCAACAGAAAAAAAACAGAGTTAGAGGTTAAGTCTTTTCAGTTACCTCAAAGCCATCTTCCCAATCTTTCAAGTCAAATGTGCAGTGTCCGGTTAAAATAGTCTATAGTCCCCTGGGAGGAGTGAGGAGCAAGTAGTTTGAGAGCTTCCTTCAGCTTTTCTCCCTGCTGGAGCTGCGGCTGTGACTCGGCTCTCCTTTGTGACTTAACCTTTTCAGAACTTTAATGGGTTTAAATTTTGACCCTTTCTTCCTGGGCTGTTCACTGCTGTCTGGATCCTTATGGAAATCTGTGAAGAACAAGGAGAATGTGGAATTACATCACCCATCACAATCACATCGCTAGCATCAGCATAAAATTCTCCACATACTGACCTTTCTTCTTCAGCATGGCCTCCATCAGTTTATCCTCCTCTTCTTCCCTGTGACACAGTGTGCGTTAGGACACAGAGGTTTTGAGGTGCATTGTCATCCTTAACGGTGATCGATTACCTCTGTCTGTCCTGGTCCATGTTGTTAACGATTTGGTTACGCTGCTCTATGATGGTCACCAGCTCAGCCATCAGCTCCTGGTCTCGGTTCTTGTCCTCCTCCGTCCAGTCTTTCTCTGTGGAAGAAAACAACAGATGTAACAAACGCAGCGATCACAGCTTCAAGATGTATCATCCCTGTTGATTAGGTATTAATAATTAATACCTCCACCTTTAACTATTGGACATGTGTTCTGATTTTTGGGTTTTCAAAACATCACCAAGCTGATTTTCACCTGGTTTGTTGAGGAGACACCTCAGCTCATACTCTACGTCGGCCTGTCTCTCCTCCAGGTTCTGCTGCTTGGCTCTGCAGAGGGGAAGGAAATAAATTCTATAATGATTTTTTTCTCAGATTACCTGAGCAAAAATGTAATGCTCCTGATACTGAAACCATTGAAATTTTGAAGAACTTACGTGTAGACCAGCTCTGCCTCCCGTCGAACCAGAAGATGTTTCTCGTGGATGAGAGTGAACCAGTCAACCAGCAGGTGCTCCTCATCTTCATCTGTAATGAATATACAGCTGGTTATTTGCTCAGACTCAGTGTGAAGATTGAGTTTACTCTCATAATCTTTGAGTAAGTGTTGATTAGCAGTGTAAGAAAATATTCTTCTTTCTTCTTCTTCATTAATACACTGAAATTATGCAATATTTAAAATTAAAATTGAGATTTCATAGCACTCTATTATCTTTACTAAACAAATAAAAAGTAAAATCTTTTTTATTTTGGTTTTCAATACACATTTAGATCCCTACAATTTTAGTAACAGAGTTTCAAGAATGACACAGGTTTACGTGTTTACTGTGATAAACGTTCTTAATATGAATTTGTTTTTAAAAAACGATACCATGATGCTACTATTATCACAGTGCATCACAACACATCCTGTCACAGCCCCAGTTTTGTGATTTTAAGGATTATTATTTACAATTCTATTTTTTTCCAGCAGTGCTGTGTATTGTGGAGTTGAAGGCAGGAGGAAACATTAATTTTCCCTGCAGCCACAGAGAACATATAACTCATTATCAACAAAATTTTTTTAGGAAAACAACAGGAATCCAGGGCGACAGCCCTGACTGGTTTAGTGGTACAGCCACGCAGCAGAACCTGTTCATCGAGGCCTGACTGTTTCTCCAACTAAGGGATGGCCCTTAAAAACTACACATATATTTGTAATCTGTTTTTAAAAGAATCAGAGCAGAAATACTGGAAACTGGTACAAAGATGTTATGATGCTGTACCGTTGGGGCAGTCTCTCAGCTTCTTTTCCAGCTCAACTCCTCTCTGCTCCAGCTCATCCAGATGTTTCTCCAGCTGATTCATCTCTCCATGAATGTCCTCCACAGGGATGAACTGATCCGATTGCACCTGGAGGTGAATACCAAGGTCACTCAAATCTGAGTTTGACACAAAATAGGTGCAGTCAAAAATATTTATAAAACCCATCTCTAATGTTTTTTCTATACCTTGCGCTTAATGAGTGGGAATCCGTGACCAGGAGCTGGAGGACGAGCAGGACGTGAACCTTTCGGCGGCTTGGTTTTAGATTTGGACGTTGATGGAGATGCTTTCCTGTTGAATGGGTTTTCTTTACAGATTCTCTACAATAAAAAAGGAGACATTGGCATTAAGGTCACTGTGAGGCGTGTCGTATGCAGAGTTTTTTTTTTATGGTTTTCCTTTTTACCTTGATGTTTGACTGTGCAGCCCCTGCAGCCAGTGGGCTTGGAGTGTTCTGGAGTGAACTACGACTGGTCTGTGGTGTAGCTGGAGCTGAGCTGGCATTAGGGGGCATAGAAGGTGGGCTAAGTGGCGGATGCTCATTTGAGGAAGACGGTGGTAAGGCTGCGGAGTCACCTGGTGAACTGATGGAAGGCTCGGACACACTTTTGGTGAAGCTGTGTTCCTGCTCACTACCTGTGCTGCCACCATGAGGAGGGTGGGAGGAGCTGTGATCTGACCCTGAGGACAGACTCTCTATGCTAAGGGCTGGAGACGGAGAGCAAGAGGAGGGCAGAGAGTGAGGAAGGACTGAAGCAAAGAAATGTGTTAATAAAAGATTTGAAACAGAAGCCAAAGAGCAGAAATGGAGAAAAGATGACAAAGACATATTAATTCTTTAATACGGTTCAGATTAGTCTCCAAACTTTTGATTTTGGTGTTCTCACTGATAAATATATCATCATTATATTTTTATATTTTGTTATTGTATTATATTATATAACAAAATAATCCATTTATCTTTTATTTACTTATATAAAATAAATGACTATAAAGTTAAGAATCTACTACTATGAGCTCACAGCCATTTATATAGTTCAGGAATTCTGTCTGTTTAACTGTTAAGAACATAGCAGATAGAGGTAAGTTGTGACAGACAGATGCAGTCAAAAGGTTCCATCCATATAGTGTGAGTTAAGCATTACATCTCTACGGACAAGTATCTACTGACCCACGGATCGTTCTGTGGTTGAGAACGACTGGTCTAATTGGCTCATTAAAAACATATGGAAAAGTGTTTTTCCTGTTGACCTTAGATATAAATGTACTTTTTCTAAGATAAAAATCGCACAATCCTTTTACTTATTACTGACCTTGGCAGCCTGCAGGGGGCAGCGGTGCCCGTGGTGCTTGACGCTTCTTGCTCCTTGCACTACCTGGGCTGGCAGAGCGTGACGTACTTGCACCACTTGTTGGTGTGTCGGCCCCGGAAGTATCAGCAGTTGCCTTGGTGATGCTGTACCACGGGTGAGTGGCCGCGATGGTGGCTTCACCAGCGTCCTCCTCTTCCTCTGCCTCACAAGTTTCATCATCGTCATCTTCAAAAGGGTTGGAGGGTGGAGGTGGCGTGCCAGGCCTGGAACCATCTCCCTTGAGAGAGGACAGAGAGCCTGCATTGGGTGTGGCTAAGCCAGGAGTGGGAGGGGCAGGGGCTTTCTTCTTCTTTGATTCTGACTGGACCAGGGCAAGCCATGGAGGGTCTTTGGGTTTAGGGGTGCCACCGGACAGGCTGGACAGTGAAGAGACACAGAGACAGGAATGGAGACATCCAACCAGACAAACAAATGCAGGGACAACCAAAGAGGGCACTACGAGAAGATGTTGTCAGGGAGACAATGCTGGTGCGAGTGCAGTGAGTGGAATGATCGGAGAGAACAAATGAAAAGGGAAAAACAATCCTACCTTCCTGGAGAGTGGGATCTTTCCCGAGGTTTGGGAGGAGTTGGAGGCTTCAGGTTTTCACCTGGAATTCCAGAAAAAGTTGGCTCATCAGAATCAAGTTGTCAAATGATCAAATAGGCTTCTGAAATGCACTCACATCTAAAATAACATTCTCATCTCTACCCTCTTCATTTTTATCTCCGTCCCTATCATTATCTTTATCTCAGTACTGTGTCTACGTACTGTGGATGTGGATGTTAACAGTAATTACACACCACTAACAACACCGTCTGGTCCACGATGAAGCCGAAACCTGGGGGCAGGCCGGGGAGGAGTGGCATCAGAAATCCGGCGTGGCGCTGGCACTGGTCGACTGGCGTCCTCAATTTGACTGACAGGTGTAGGAGGGTGGTCCTCGTTAGTTGTAGGTTTTGCTGGTGTCTGGGTTTCGTCTTCTTCCTCTTCATCACTCTCATCAAAAGGGTTGGGTGGAGAAGAAGAACGTGGCGTCTCCAGCTTGGTAGCACTATCGTCCAACTCTTTTGATATTTCTGTTGTGTCTGTGCTATTTGTTGTAACAGCGTTGGTGGGAGAGTCCCTACTCAGCACGTCAGTACTACTTGAATGTTCAACTGAGGGCAGAGCCTCTTCCTGAGGACCAACGGAGAAGGTGTGAGGAGCAGGGCTGCGGCCGATCCGGGCAGAATGAACCACCACAGGTTTCTGACTGAGGTCTGGTCGCCCATTCTGATTGGCTAGGACCTGCCTTGGCAGGTGATGTGAACAGACAAAAGTTCCAGAGTCGTGTCCCAATTTGTAGGATCCAGGAAGCAAAGTGCTGTGGCACTGTGAGCACCTTGAACCAATCAGAAGACAGAATAATGAGTCACGATACAGAAACACTTTTCTGACAAAGAACTGTGTGTTTAGGTGACCAAGATTTTAATTAACGAAATTGTAGAAAAATAATTATTTACAGATAAAATAACAGAAATCCCAAATTGTTATTATAATTTTCCATTGGTATTTCAGAGTCAGCAGCAGTGGTTTGTCCCAATTCTTTGCATTGTCTGAAATCCATTTGACCACTGTAGAACACACACAGTAAGATATCCTGTGTATGGGTAACATGAAGAACCATGGAGGCAACCATGTTGTCAGACGGTTTTCATCAATATATTCTGTCATAATCTGAAAATGTATTATAATTGAGTCATTCTAATTTTGACTGCCTTGTACCCACATAATATAAACCTACACACCACTGTAGACTCAACAGTCACTCCTGATAGCACCGTACCTGAAGCAGTTTCGATGGTAGAGCTTCCCGTCCACCAAGAACCTCTGCACCAGATGAACGTGTTTCTGGCAAGCAGCGCAGGTGCTGCTGATGGTGCTTCGCTTGAACTCACCTCCACCTGTCTGTGCCACCTGACTCGGCTGGTGAGTGACCAGGATGTTGTAGGCGGAAAAGGGGCCGAGGTGGAGACATCGGAGGGAAGTGGGAGGTGAGATGGGAAGCGATAGGGGAGGGAGGAGATCAAACATGGGAGTCAGGATTTGAGGATGATGATTGTTCATTCTGTTAAAACTAACTGATACCTGATTGGTTACTGATTGTCGTACTTGAATACAGCTTTTTTTTTTACCTGGCTGATCAATTATTTGGTGATTAAAAAAAATGTATTACTGAAAAAGTTGCAGCTGCTGTTAGGAAGTCATTTATTATATATTATAAATATTATATTTCATGATATAAGCAGTAAAGCTGAGAAGCTCAAAAATTTAAAATGAACTAGAAATGTTTTTTTTTTGTTAAATCATTATTTTAAAATAAAATATCGATCAACATCTGTCTACTTTTCCCTCCTTAACCAACCCCCATCTGCCTGTTTCCTATGACCTAAACACTGGATCAGACAGTGGTGGAAGGGTCAGATGTGAGGAAGGAAGAAGAACAAGAAGAGCAGGAAAGGGAGGGTGAGGAATGGATTTCCATCTGTTGATGGCAAGGATGCGTGGAAGCACATGGGAATATGTGGATGGAGGTAAACAGTAGAAGCGTGTGACAGAAAAAGGAGACAGGATACAGAGGCTCTCTTTATAGACACACTCCACCTCTGTTGTTTCCCCCCCACCTCTGCTTGTATTACCAAAAAAGCCACACACGGAAATAACTCATTATCAAAAAATAATATGTGTACAGTGGGGTCTTTGTTTTAAACGGATCTAAGGATTTGAACTTCCCTGAAATAACTACAGCATGCAGCTGCAGCAAACTCTGACTATACGGGAGCTCAGGTGAGTTCACCGAGTTCACCATCACCTCAAATCAAGCACCAACTTTGACGGGAAAAAAAAAAAAATACATCAACATTTTTCCTTCAACTGTTGAATCTTGTCCTCACCTCAGACTCCACTTCTCTGTCTTCTAACGGAGTCACAGGTTTCTTCTGGACTGGCTCTGAGTGACCAATAGGACTGGGTCTCTTCATGCAGGGAGGGTTAGCTGTGAAAGAGGAAGTGGTCAGTAGATGACCTCCGTAATACCCACAGGTCCAGCTGTTCCATGAAAATATTAACACTGGCTCCAGGCGACTGAGGCAATGCACATTAGTGGGCAAAAATAGATATTCAGGAGTCAATATAGAATATCTTTTCCATATCTTTAGCCTCAAAGCATACTTGCCTAGGTCATATTTTAAACCAAAAGGCTTAGGAACTTATGCTATGAGGCTAACAGTATATAAATGTTCACAAAAATCTAGCTCATAAAGCCCAGACAGAATAGTGAAATAATAAGTATTTAATATCGATAAGAGTTATATAAAAACAAGGAGTAAAAAAAAGCTAAATCTGTATTTAAATTTTAAATGTGATGAAATTAATCATTTTAATGACACAACAGGACACCAGACATGTAAACACAAAGTGAATTCTGTGGTGAGGTGTCTCCACATACATGTGGTGAAGTTCAGTTGAAGTTCATCTGCTGGAACAGTTTCTTAAATTATTGGAAATCACAAACCTTGAGACTTGTTGTTGAAGAAGTTGTAATACTGGGACACATAGGTAATGACGCTGAGACGGTCGGGAACTTTCATGGACACCATGTCTTCTGGGTCCAACAGGGCAGGGATTCCCAACTGCGTTTCAGCCACCTCAAACGCCTGGAAGGAGGAAAAATGAAGAGAGGGCAGGAGAAGGGGGGAGTTAAGGGAGGCAAACGTGTCAATAGGAATAATCTCAATCCTCAGAAGTGCTTCATCTAATTAACTTTTTATGCATATGCATATTGCATAACTGTAAGCATTCTGTCTTGCATTTCCGGTGCAGTAAGATACATACTGCATGTACTGTATGTTGACCAAATACCAAAAAACTTCTTTTCACAAAAGTCAGTTTGTCTCTATGCCTAATTAATACTTGAATTACATCCTGAGGAAAATTCTGAGAGATTAAAATGTATCTATTCATCTATTACATTAAGAAATGTATTTGCCTTATCTTTAGTCTCTCTATCTTTCAAGTGTTTCCACATAGGAAACCATCAGTCTGATGACAAATTTCCACAGGAGGCATCAGAGACTGGGTCAAGTTATATAACAGCCTGACTTTCACAGTTACACAACATTACTGTAAAAATAACTGCTTTACTAACAAAAGCCAAAAACAATTTTAAGGTTATAACTATCTTAAAAGAAATGTATTTCAAAGCTTTCAATAGAGATCACAAAAAGAAGTAATTAGACAAGTCAAAAAGCTTTGTCTTCAGGTGGTTCCATACCTAATATCATCAATCACCGTTCCTTTGTACTATACCATGTACTGTATATTTTCCAAGGGCTGGGTGATGGTCTGGTGGTAAGTGATGACCCAGTGATGGAAGGATTTTTTTTTCTTTATTCACAAATATAGCAAATGTTGTTCTCATCTAAGAATAAGAAATCAAACCTCAGCCTCTAAATACATGATTGAGACATCTCTCCATCTGTTACTAGGTCAAGAGGGCAGTAGTATTCATGTATGCCACCCAAATCACACAGCATTGATCAACCTTTCTCCAAGTGGTGAGTCCACTGGACGGAGCCAACCACCCTAACTGGGAACCCTGGCATTCCCAGTTAGGGTGGTGAACCTGGTGTTCCACATATTAAGTCTGTATTTCAGTTTATTAAGGCTGGACAAAATGGACCAAAAACCTGTGGTGTTGGTGAAAACAATTGGTTGGAGGTGAAAGAAACTGGTTTACCACTAACAAAATGGAAAAAAAAACTCCTCTATTTCTAAAGTAAACAGCTGTTTGGAAAACAGTCTCACCTCAGAGATACAAGCAGAATACAGCTATGACTCACTGAGTGATGACAGTTCAATACAGACATCTGAATCCATGTTTAAAGACAAAGAGTAAAATAGTTACTAGTCTTAACAATGGTGATCAAGCTGAAAGACATTTGTTGTCCATAATGACAAAGACCTTACAGAAGCTGTGTTCAGGGCTAAGCTTTTCAAACTGATCAAATAGTCTGAGTTGGAAACAGGTTAGAACAAACAGCTGGCTTCAAAAACAAGTCAGCTTCAGCTGGAGTCAACAGCAGCAGCATGTTCTGTGGCTGGTTTTACACATGCACTCCAATCCCGAGATTATCCGGAATGGCTGTTTGTGTGTGACAATGTAATCCTCGGCTGTTTATTAGACACACACTGTATAATGATTCTCACACACAGTCAGATTCCCTCCTGTAACACTGGAGGAAGCCCCATTACGATCCCTGGTACACCAACTATCTTGAAATTCAGTGCTCAAAACACACCCAGGGGAGATTGCCAAAGAGTTAACAAAAAAAACAGACCATTACATCATCAAAATTCCAAACATTGTTTACAATCATTGTGACCTCATCTTCATAGATTTTGAAGCTATCGTCAACATCTGACCAAGAGTGAAACAAATGGGCAAT
The DNA here is from genome assembly GCA_016785265.1 of Paraplagusia blochii. NCBI lineage: Eukaryota > Metazoa > Chordata > Actinopteri > Pleuronectiformes > Cynoglossidae > Paraplagusia > Paraplagusia blochii. The sequence continues at coordinate 32,280 of JAFBJS010000848.1, forward strand.
CTCAGGGGAAGGACTGGAACGTGGCGGAGAACAGCCTTAGAACATGGTTCTGCTACTTTAACATGACAGTATTAACACATTTTTGTTTAGATTGAGTTTTAGTTTATTTATTGTGACAAACCAAAAAGCTTCAACCGTGAGGTTCAGTTGTTTGTCACAAAAGAGACTCCATAGCTTTTTTCAGCATTATTGTTTTTGTTCATCTGGTTATGTTTAAGGCCCAGCATTAAGAAAGAACCTTGGTTAGGACTGCAATTATCCCAAATAAATAATAATTATTCACTTTTTGTTTTTTGTGACACACTAGATGACTACCTCTGCCTTCACTTTTCATTGTAACTAATAAAAATACTCATGTGTTCTAAAGAAAAAGACTAGATATTGTTTGTTTATGTCACACATTAGACAGAGAAGGAACCACGTTCTACTACTGACTCAAAATGGTTTCATTTGCAGTGAAAGTTCCACGCTCCCGCAGGAAAAGGATCTCGTCATCGGCAGTACAGCTGCCCAAAAAAACTAATCTCATCCACATCATGGGGAGACTCCCATTGAATCATGGACCTGGGGGCAAATGAAGAGTTGGGGGAGCTGAGACGGAAAATATGACGAAGGATAGAAGTACAAATTCAGCATTTTATCTTCAGCAGTCAGCAGGCCAAGGTTTTTATTACTTTTTATTTTCTCTGCAGCTCTGGTTTCCACACTTGTACCTCATCACACCCCATCAGGACGGAGGAATACTCTTCCCTCCACCCACTTACAGATATCAGCTCCGCCAACCAAGGCTGTGTGATCAAAGTACATTAAATCTAATAGCCATTACTCAATTTCCTTTTTGTTTTTGCTCAATCTTATTTTGGGATTAAAAAGAAGTAAAAGAATGCTTCAAACTGTCTTGTTGTGAAGCCCCTATGAAAAATCAATCAATCATTCGAGTCTTTTCCGAGCCTTGAACCACCTCTCTTTCATAAACCTTGATAAAAGGTCAGTGAAGCCATGCAGCTGTAGAGTGACTCACCAGTCTGTTGTTCTCATAGACATTTTCTTTGGACAGTGAACCAAGGTCTCTGGAAAGAGAACAAAAAATAAAATGTTAAATAAATACATTTGGCACAGAGTGCAGTTCAAAGCCTGTGAAGACTATAAGATACCGGACATTCATATAGGCTAAATACAGTCTCAGATCATAAAGGAGAAGCCGTCCTTCTGCTGACACAGGACGTTGCTGTATTTAGCCTGTTGGCCTATTTCCACTTGTTACCAAGCATCAAAATGCCATTACTGGCCTGACAGGCAGAAACGTTGAGCATTACTGCAGGGTTAGTTACCGTGCTGCTTCTCCAGACACCAAGTCCCAAAGCAAACACAAGGGATGATGTATGATATGAACGACTGCCAGGAGAAAAGGAAAAAAACCCAGCTCCACAGAGTGGGAGTTCAGAGGGGCTCATAATTACAAGGTTGTGCTTTGAAATGCCTGCAGAGAGGATCCAGGGCCAGGGCTCTCAGCAGTAAACATCCTGCAGTAAAACTAGAAAATGTCTTAGGTGTCCTACAGTAAGAGTGTGACCGTGCGCACAAGCACATTTTATGTTGACTTTGGGTTCTGTGATACAATAACTCCGCAGAGGAAAAAAAAAACCTGAGGAATAAAAAACATTGTGGAGACCATGTGGAACGTTCCACTCGGCAGAAATCCTGTGAATGAGCTCCGTGTTGGAGCTGCACAAAGTGACCTCTGTTCTCTCTAATCTAGTTCCCATGGTCACAACCACAGGGAGCAGCAGCTCTAATATCAAGATCATGACAAAACAAGTCCAGGGTGTCTGTTCTGCCAACACTACAGAGATGACTAAAAAAACTCCAAATATCATGATGGAGGAAGAGAAGGAGGGTGGGTACCTGACGCAGACCATCATATCTCTGCTGAGTCACTTGCTAAAACGTTCATATGGTGACTCAGAATCCCACTGCGAGGTTTATTTTGGGAAAAGGGAATTTTGAGGAGCACAACATTTGCCTGAATGAGTCTGTAGCATGTGACAACTGGATGGACCACTGTCTGAGCCAAACAGCTATGTGTACAAAGCTACAGGTTGAACAGCAAAATAAAAACAGGATCAAACATTGACCTAGTTCGGAACTTTGTCACCTCACATGCTCAAAAAAAATCAATACATGAGCTTTGCAACAGTGCAGTAGCTGGCGAGTTATTAAGGAACCAGACTTCGGTCCAAAAGGTTCTTTTTTTTCGCTTCCAGGTTACCACTGAGCTCTGACAACATCCCCAACCTCAGCACTCCAGGCGCTCAAAGATGGTTTGGTGATGGGTTAAATGCAGAGGTTACATTTTGTTGTGTGCAGTGGTGCATGCCACAATGACAAGAAGTTTGCTGAAAAAAAAACATTCCACTGGGAGTTCCAACCGCTTCATACCAGACTCACTGACAAATATGAATTTCAGTAAAGTGTCAGTGTCTTCATTCATTCATTTATCTTATGTGCTTGTCTGTTGCTGGGGCAGCTGGCAACGTTGCACCTTCCTAGTCCATTAGGATTTACGTATGTTGGTCAGGAGCACCTCAGCGGTGAGGTGGTGGCAGCTGGTGTATTGGAACCTGAACCCTCGCAAACCCATGTGAACTTCCTTAACTTCTAAGCCACCACTGCTGCCCTTATTAGTGTCTTTTAATTCCTTCAATGAGACAAAATTGTACAGTCAGCTTGATGGCTCAAAAAAAATTATTTATTTTGTTCTATTTAGTCTTTTATTGCAGTACATGTCAGGACAATTAACTTTTTGGTTGAATTTAACAACCTGTGGTGTATTTGTTTAATTGCATACCAGAGTTCAACTGAGTAGTGACACCATACAATGACACAAAGGGCTGGATTTATCCGATAGGATTGCCAGTAATGTAGGACGGCACTGACTCACTCTGACAAAAATGTACACTGTTATGGAAATTTGAATTGACAATGCAGGAAAACAAGTGTGTCAGAATTAGTAACAGAGACCTGCAGTCCTGGAGTGAATGATTAAATGTGTTTAATCTGGATTTCCAATCATGTTTCTTCTTATATTGGACAAGGTGACATTTTGTCCTGACTGAGAAAAGTCAAATATAGGATGAGATGGGCCCATTAAGAATGGAGATGAATTCACTTGGACAGACTGAGGTCACGTCTGCAAATCATCCTGACAAATTGTCAGCTTGCATCATAGCTACACACAGAGGCATGCTGGGACAAAAACTGTTTTTTTGTGACACTGCAGACACTGCAGACAGCAGCACGAGTCACTGACTAGTTTCAACCAGTATGAAACCACAGAACCTGTTTCCATCAACACAAGAAACATTGCAGTCGTTAGTCTCACACAGGATTTGGGGTTCTTTTTGTGGTGCATGTCAGTGTACATGGTTATGTTTGTTATTAAAATGCCATCTTCTTCTTTTCCTTTTGGTTTTTCCCCTTTTCATGGGTTGCCACAGCAAGTCAGTGTTTTCCATCTCCTCCTGTCCTCTGTATTTTAGACCCTGACTCCAACTACCTCCATGTCCTCTCTCACTGCATCCATCAATCTCCTCTTTGTCTCCTGCCTGGTACCTCCATCTCCAGGATCCTTCTTCTACCAATGTATACACTGTCCCTCCTCTGCCCATGTCCAAACCATCTCAATCTGGCTCCTCCAGCTTTTTCTCAAAACATTCCTGTCTGTGTTGTCTCTCTAATGACCTCATTCTTGATCCTGTCCATCCTTGTCTCTCTTAAAGAGAATCTCAGCATCTTTAACTCCTCTGCCTCCGGCTTTGGCTCTTGTCTTCTGCCCATTGCTAGTGTCTCTAATCCATACATACACGTGGCTGGACTCACAATTGTCCTGTAAATCTTTTCCTTCGTCTTAGCTGGTAGTGTATAATTTATTTCTTTAAATACAAGGCCCTGCATAACAACTCCCTAAAGAAATCAGGTTCAGTGGAAGAAGTATGTGTACTCAGGGACATGATATATAACTTTGTTGTTTCCTGCATGGTGCCACTGTATGTTTGTTTATCCTTTTGGGAACACTAATGACACAGATGTTGTGTATCACGGGTCACCAACCTTTTTAAACCAAGAGCCACTTTAGGAAAAAAAGAGCTACTTGTTTGGTGCAGACTTACCAAAATATATAATAACAAAAGGTTCTGGGACATTCAATAGTGACTGCTCTTGTGACCATCATAATTGCACCCTTTAGAATATCATTGTAATTCTAACCTCTGCTAAAAAGCGCAGTACCATGTTGATCTTTTTGGAACAACTCCCTGCAGACACCGGTAGACCATATGGCTTCCAGTTCACCCTGGGCATCAGGTTGGTGACCCTTGTTGTATATCATAGTGTAAATTGGTGGCAAAACCCTTCTCATTTCTAAAGACCCCCAGTGTAATATCTGAGTAACTTTACTTTTTATAGTTACAGTTACTAATTAAACTGCACAAAAATCCCGGTAGACAAAGACCCAGTACAGACAGAGCCCTAACCAGTGTGTGTGTGTGTGTGTGTGTGTGTGTGTGTGTAGGTCGGAAGTGGAGAGAGGCCCATTGTTGCAGACAGGGTATGACTTGTCAGTCTGGGTTAATTACAGTACAGTAACCTCTGTGTTCCTGAAAAATGTTAAAAATACATTTTATACCTGCTATTTTGTCTACAATAATGCATAGAGAGAGAGATAATGAAACCCTATAGATGTATTTGTGTCTGTTATTGTTGTTCATCTCCAACAGCAGCCAGCAGCCAGATGTTTGCACATCTGTCCTGTTTCCCGTGGCCCTGTTCCCCAGCTGCTGTTCCAGAATCTTTTTTTCTTGATAGTGGTAGCAACTGTGAAATGATTTTGGCCATGGGTGAATTGACTGTAGGATAGTTTTATAAAAATGGTAAATTGTTTTTACATTTCTGTCTCCCAATAGACAGATTTTTAAAATAACACACCCTTAGTAACCAACAGGAAGACTAGTATATACAGAAGGACAAGAGACAGACGAAGGGGAGTTCTGGTCTGAAGGGTCAGGCACAAAGCAACTTCTTAGATCTGTCACTAGTTACTAGTACTAATAACATAACTAGGTTATAGTGATGAAATTGTTAGTATGGATGAACTAGGTACTGGCTCAAGTCAAAGATAATTTATTCTAGAAGCATGGGTACGTCATTTCACTGTACTTTTGTTTTAATTATACTTATATAAACAGAGACAAGCTGTCTACAAGTCAGACTTAAAGAAAGAGAAACAACTTACATCAAATCTGGTCTGTATCGATGGATAATGGCACAGAACGCCAGTCCGTCCCTAAAGGACGTTGACATGTCCTTTATTTCCACATCGTCGTAATGTTCACACTGAAGTCGACACCACTCTTGGAGAGCCCTCAGAGAACCCATTATTCCACCGACCTGGTCTTTCACGTCTTTTTCATCCAAAAGTCAGTTTCCCCCACAGTTTAACCTGGCGATTTCCTCCTCAGCCGGGACAGTGAAGTGTCATCGCCGGGGTTTGGATGAAGGGGCGGCGGCGGCAGCAGTGAGGCAACACCCGACGTTTGCGGCGTTACACTCATCCACGGCTAGTGAGTCACGGTGAATAACGAGTAGTACCTGCTAACGGTATGTTAGCGGACTTCTATTCTTGCATAAAGCATCTCTTTTTTCTACTTTATCGGCGGCGAACAGTCTTATCCGTGGGACTTTGAACAGAAGCCCCGGGTGAATACCACACGCCTTTTATCCAGTCGACAGCTTCTCCCTGAAAGTTGTCACCTAGCAAACTTGGCTTAAATAAAACAATTGTGCGATTAGTTTCTTTTTTGGTTCAATTTTCCGCCAAATAGCTTCAGCAAAACACCCGGTTTCATCTGAAGCGGTTGTGGTTTTCTCCCTGAGGTGAACGAGGCGCTGTGGTTTGTCTGCCGTTGTAACTCTGTAGCACTACCCGGCGACCTCTTTACGACAGTTAACGTAAAGCACTCAGCGAAAAAGAAATCCCAATACACTTTATGTGAATGACTGTAGATCGACGCCGCTCATTAGCCATGATACAACCACAACGCCGTGGCCACCAGGCAGTTGGCGTGCTAACTGTATTCTGCCCAGAGCCCAAGGTATGCCACTCGACTCAATGTCATGTAGTTGTTTCCCTTTAGTTCCAGTCGGGGGCGGTAGGGAGGCCGCTGCCACAACAGCCGTCAATTCACGCGATATTTGATAATCGAACGCACGCGATACCTAACCTGTGTTTATTCCTGAAAGATGGCGGCGGCGCCTCCAGATGAGGTTAGCCTGCAGTCTCGAATCAGTAAGTAAACATTTACTGTCATGCCCGTTTTAAAGGGGAGACGAGGCAGAGATATAGTCGACGACACGGAAAATATCAAATACATTGTAAATTAATTGCTGTTGCTCATAATATGCCATTCCTGTTCAGTGTTTTTAAAAGTGTAGATGTCATCAAATCAGAAAAGTGCACTTGACGTGAAGAAACAAACTGAAATTAATCAAGCTTGACAAACAGTAGTTGTCGTTGAAACTTATTTTTGCGACTCGTAATCCAAGTGTATGTTAACACAAGCAGTTAGCAACTGAAGACATGTCAGCCCAACCAGAGTGACACCACCTAAAGCAGGAACCGTCTCTTCTGATGAGTCTTGACAGTTGGATCGAGAACATTATACTTAAAAATCTAATGTAGACAGGAACGGCTATGTGACAGACCCAGAGGGCACAGCTTTAGACATACACTGTGTATAGATTATAGTTAACACTTTACACTAATCTAGTCTATTGTCAGTTGGAACTGTCTGGTGATGTCAGGTCACTCAAACATAAACAGATCCTATGTTTAGCTTGTTCTTTGGAACAGAGTTTTTGACATTTGTTCCCAGGCTTTGATAATCAATTTATTAATTTGTGCTGTGTAACTATGCTTACACAGGATTACAAATTAGTATTATAATCAGAAGAATCGTTATTGTTTTTAAAATGTGTCATTTTACACATCAATTTTGACAGTTCAAGTGAATCGCTGGAACCTGAGAGACTGGTGTCAATGTATCTCTAAATTTGACAGATTATGAATGTCTTAAGTCCAAACCTTGATTCTCTTTGTCCACAGATAAAGCCACTAACCCTTTAAATAAAGAACATGACTGGGAGAGCATCAAGGCATTCTGTGATCAACTCAACAAAGAGCCAGAAGGGTAAAATGACAAGCAGTATTGCATTTCTGATTATTCTCTATCATCAGTGCTGTTCAGTTTGTGAGCTTGAACAGATGTTCTCAGTAGAGTGAAGAGAGTGGGAGAGATAAGGACAGAGACAGTGGACAGAGTTGATGAACAGTTGCCTATGCTAACGTAACTGATATATATATATATATATATATATATACACACACACACAGTGGGGCCAACGCCTCAGCTGTTGACCAAAAATTTTCAAGAAAAATTTGCCTTCAACCAAATTTCAGCTTTCGAAAGGCCTGCGTCGAGTGGAGTCAAGCTGAGAGAGCATTCGGGCAGCCGCACTCGTCTGAGTCAAGCAAAACTGCATGCGTTCGTTCTCGTTCAGAATTCAACACAAACAGACTTACAACCAGCGTGGCTTTTTATTGAATTATTTCTTATGGGAAAAATTTATTCAGACCCGGACCAAATCAGACCTCGGCCACCAACCTGGAACAGATTAAGCTGAGGCACCACTGTATATATTTATATATACAAATATATATAAAGGTGTATGTTTGTGTCCTGTCAGTCCACAGCTTGCAACTCGACTTCTGGCTCACAAGATCCAGTCTCCTCAGGAGTGGGAAGCGACACAGGCACTTACGGTAAGAAACCAAGTATATACGTATATACAGTATATATATATACATATATATACACATATAGAGAGAGAGAGGTAGATAGATATATAGATAGATATGTTATATATTATATATTTAAATCCTCTGTTCATTTTGTATTTGTGTGTGTTTCTCCTGAGGTTCTGGAAACCTGCATGAATGACTGTGGGAGACGATTCCACAGTGAAGTGGGCAAATTTCGTTTCCTTAATGAGCTCATCAAAGTGGTTTCACCTAAGGTACTCATTGTTCTGTGTTGTTATTCCAGTTTGGCTGCAGCTCTTTATCCTTTTGACATGAGTGCAGGTGCACACCTAGGTGTCGCCGAAGGAGGTTTTTACACATTCATATAATTTTTCAAGTTGCAAATAAATCCATGCCTGGATTTAAGAAAAATTCTTCTATTAAAAAAGTAGAAAAGATTTTCAATATCATGACCTGTAGCTGCAATTAATATTCTCTTCACTCCCCACAGTATTTAGGTTCCAGAACTCCAGAGTCAGTGAAGAAGAAGGTTCTGGAAATGATGTACAGCTGGACGGTGAGGCTGCCAGATGAAAATAAGATTTCAGACGCATATCAGATGCTGAAAAAACAGGGTGAGTACCTGAACTGTTAACTGAACAGTTGGAAGACAATAGTTTATGGTTTTGTGAATATTGATTTTCTCGCCCTTTACAATTCGTTTTATTATTACAATTAGTATCTGACCAAGTTAAACATTTGTTTGTTTGTCAGTTGTACCTCCCTGTTAAGTGTTGCATGCAATGTGTCTCACAGACTTAAACTGTAACTGGCATTGAGACCACACATAATATGAATACCTGAAAGCGTCCACTTTAAACCTCTGTCCTTGTTTTCTTCCAGGCATTGTCAAACAGGATCCTGTCCTTCCTGTTGACAAGCCCTTCCCTCCTCCTCCACCCAGAGCCAAAAGTGACATCTTTGATGATGAGGAGAAATCCAAGGTAGAAAGCAGGAGTAATATGTAGGACACATAAACCATGACAAATTTTTCACCTTCCCTGGTCTTATCTTTTGTAGATGTTGTCCAATTTATTGAACAGCACTCACCCAGATGATCTGAGAGCAGCAAACAAACTCATTAAGGAAATGGTCCAGGAAGTAAGTTGTTGTTTTTGTTAAACAAATCCACAGCACAGTATGCAGTATGTTCATACCTTTCCCTTGCATCCCATAGACCAGGCATGGGCAAATTCTGGGACCACAATTTGTCCTAAAATTGGACACCAGAGCAGAAAGATGGATCATGTATTTGAATATTTATATGGCATTTAAAAGTCATGAGTAAAACCTGAAATCTACCTACATTTTTTACACCCTTATGACATCATCTACTGGGAAACAACAAGGATTTCTCAAGTGCACACACCCTATAATCATCTACTACCAGACCGGTATACAAGGTTAGAATCTTATATCAATGACTCTGCGTCATTTTGAGTTTATTGTTGTTGTCCTCACTGAGAAAATATTTCCTAATCAAATATAGTTGCTTTATTGATGATTCCATTCTATTGTTGAGTTCCTTTGTTGATATGGGTATGGAGGTAATAGCCAGATGGGGCCAAAAGGAAACATTATTTCTCTGCGGCCCAGCACCACTTCACCTACGGACCGGTAGTGGTCACCAGCCCAGTGGTTGGGGACCACTGGTTAAGAGTATATGTTGTGTTCTTTTTACCAATGCTGTCTTGTGCAGCAATAAGAAGGGTCTATTACATTTACAGACCTCAGTCCTTGAGTGAGGTTTGATGTGATGTTTAAACTGTTAATGAAGACTGTGTGTTTATTGGCTTAGAACAAATGGGGGTGAAAAAAAATGATATTGTAATTTTTCTTTTTAGGATCAAAAACGAGTAGAGAAAGTTTCCAAGCGCATAAATGCCATCCAGGAGGTAAACGAGAGTGTGAGTCTGCTGAGCCAGCTGCTGGAGGGCTACAGTCAGGAGAGCTGCTCCCAGAGCAACCAGGAACTCATTAAGGTCAGCACAGCTCAGCGCATTAAAACATGCTTTAGCAACAAAAAAAATGCCCATAATCCAACCAGTAAGTATGAGTTAAAGAGTTTAATCTGTTTCTAATTTTTAGGATTTATACCAACGCTGTGAAAAGATGAGGCCCACACTTTTCAGATTAGCCAGTGACACAGAGGACAGTGATGATGCTCTGGGTAAGTGTTTAAAAGGCACAGTGGTTACAAATAATAGTTTGTAAAAGAAATAAAGAGAAAACTGTTGTTATTAATTCATTCCTTTTTAAAGTCGACATTCTTCAGGCCAATGACAGTTTAACACACGTCATCAACCTGTACAAGCAGCTGGTACAGGGGGAGGAGGTGACAAAAGATGGAACGGAAGTGCCCTCAAAACCAGGTTGGTGTAATGTCAGCAGCATCGATTAGTCATCAATGTCACAGCATCCACAACAGATGTGTCTTTTGTTTTGTTTTGTCAGTCAACAACAGCTCAGCCCTGGTAGACCTGATGGGACTGACCACATCAGCTAACCCTAACCCAGAACCGTCCAGCCAACACAGCCCGACTCAGAACATGGGCATCAGTCTCCTGGATGATGAACTCATGTCTGTGGGTGAGCATGGACCATACACATTCTCACACATCTGTTGGACATTTAAACTGGTTGAAACACAGTTTAGTCAGCACTGTAAGCGCAGCAGCATTAACACTATTAAACCTAATTTCCTGTTGGATGGCTGACTGTAGACCTATCTCCCTTCAGGCAGACCACACCACAACAAAGCACAACCCTGATTCCCATCCTGCTGGTTCCTAAAGTCAGCCATGAGGAGTTAATCATACATGTATTTAAATAGTTTTATGACTTACACCTACACATGTAGAAAACTAACAATTACAAGTGACAAAGCCTCTTGGACGTGTGGGGAAATGTTTTCTGAAAAACTTAATGTCCAGTTGCCATATCAAACTCTTTAACTTGACCATGGGCTGAATTACTGAGAATCTTCAACAAGACCTAAAGCAGTAAAAAAAAATGTTTTGTTGTTTTTCATTCAGGACTAAATGTAACAGACAACTCCCAAAACACCTTCCAGGTAATTCCAAAGAAAAAAAAATCTTCTTCTTTGTTACCTGTGTGATTCAGTCTTTCAGTTTTGCACATTAAACTTGCTGCATGTACCCTCTGCCTTTATTTACATCTCTGATTATTTATTTTTACATTATTATTGATTATTGATTAGTATTCAACAGATGTTTCTAAGGAAGTGGCCAAACACTCAAACAGTTGTTTTCTCCTCAGACTCCTGACAGCAAAGACTCTTCTGCTCCACTAGCACCAGCTGCAGTATTGTTACCGGCTGTGGTCCAGACTCTGCCAGAAGGGGGCACCACTGCCCCTCCCAAAGCCATGGAAGAACTGGACATGCTGGGGAAAGCTCTACTACAGCAGTCCTTACCTCCAGAGAATCAGCAGGTCAAATGGTAACGTTTTAGATGTCAGTGGTGAAAACGATTTGATGATTTGATGTGCTAATGTCAACATTGATCATGTGACCTCTGTACACAGGGACAAGGTTCAGCCCCAGTCTAGAATGTCTTTACGGGACCTGCAAACCAAGTCCAGCACTGGTTCTATGCCTCCTACGTCAGGAAGCACATCGTCTTCTGCCCCACCTCCTGCAGCTATCCCTAGTCTGTCCATCCAATCAGAACAGCCCAACACTCACCTCTTGGCCCACCTCAGTCTGACGGCTGCAGACAAAGGCTCCCCCGCTGCAGCGAATCTCTGTGACATCATCTCTCTGGCTAATGTGACTGTGCCTCTGGAGTCCATCAAACCTAGTGAGTCATGGAACCTTCATCATCTCACGGACTTCTGACATCTGATTTTGACCTGTCATGTTTCTTCATCCTTGGATCTCAGGCAGCCTGTTACCAGTAACAGTGTTTGATAAACACAGTCTGCGGGTTCTGTTCACCTTTGCCCATGACTGCCCCCCATCTCGGCCTGACGTTCTGGTGGTCATCATCTCCATGCTGTCTTCAGCCCCGACTCCTGCCACCAACATCCGCTTTCAGGCTGCAGTGCCCAAAGTCAGTTACTGCTGTCTGACTGTTTTGATAGGATATAACATGGAGTGTCACCATGACAACATGCTTGTATTCCTATGTTCTATGTATAGGTGATGAAGGTGAAGCTGCAGCCCCCCACCAGCACCGAGCTCCCAGCTTTCAACCCCATCCTGCCTCCAGCTGCCATCACACAGATCCTACTACTGGCAAATCCACAAAAGGTACAAGAAATAGACACAGTCAAACTGCAAACCTGTATTGGTATTACAGTTTTCCTCCAGTGTCAGAAAGTATTAGGCAAACGTTTTCACCCGCCAAACACAATTGGACCTAAAATTGACACACATAGATCAGCATTTGTGTAAACTAAGATACATTAGCTTTTCTTTGCCATACATAGAGAGGAAAGTGTGGGAAATGTAGGGAAAAGCAGATTTATAGCCACAATACAAACAATTATTTGGATAAGTTTGGCCGGATTATGAAGCTAAATGGGCCACATCTGGCCTCTGAGCCTTAGTTTGCCCAAGCCTGGATTAATGTTTCACCGCTAACTCAACATCAGTGTGAATTGTGAATGTGAATGGTTGTATGTTTTGTGACTTTGTGAGGGATTGGACAACTGTGAAACTTCACTCACCTGAAAACCTGAAAGTACTGAATCTATAATAATGATGTTTTACGTTGAAGCATTATACATTTTTCCAGTTCTGCATTAATAATTTAATATTATTTTCCATTTAAGCTTTTGAAAATCTGAAAATATTATTTAATTTCAACTTCAACTTTATTTGTTTAAAGTGCCAAATCACAACAACAGTTGTCCCAAGGCACAAAAAACATTTTCAATTTTCACAATTCGAACAATTTTAATTCAAGTTTATAGGGTCTAATCACACATTCAGAAAACCCCTGGTAATGTTTTTTTTTTTTTTTTCTTTTTTCACTTTAGGAAAAAGTACGATTGCGGTTTAAACTCACGTTCAATGTAGGAGATAAATTCCACGACGAATCTGGAGACGTGGACCAGTTTCCTCCTCCAGACTCCTGGGGAAACCTTTAGTGGAGGAGGCTCCTGTCGTCTGTCACCCTGGTCTGATGATTGATTTACTCTGAGGTGGAAGCTGGCCCTGGTTACATGCAGATGCCGCACAGTCTCTGTGCACGTCACTCCTCTGGAAAGATGAAGTGACCTGACACCAGGTGTGGAGAACAGCTTCTACCTTGTGCCTTCCTTCACAGCTGTCTTTTTTTTCTCTTTATGTGAAGTTTCTGCTTTTTTTTCTTCTGCCTTCTCTCTCCTCCTTCACTTGAGTCTGCAATAGATATTTTACAGCAAACTCAAAATAATGACTTGATGCTGTGAACTGTGAGCGAAAAACAGAGATTTTAGGAACAGAACAACTGCATTTAAGAGGTTTCTCTCCTCCTACTGTCTGTCACGTTAACAGGAGCACGACCTCATGTCCAACAGTAGGACATGTCCCATGGATATAGGGACAAAGGGGGATAAGGAATTCAATAAAATCAGACTGGTTTCATTCTAGAGTAGGCATGATAGAGTAGGCAACCTTTAGACTCACGGGCCACAATTGGTCCTGAAATTGGATTCCAGGCCCAGGATTAGAGTGGATAGATTCATGCATTCAACAAAGCTAAATGGCATGTTGATGTCATAAATAGGCTAAAATGCTAATATGCATCAAACCTTCTCTACACCATCTATATAGAAATTGTGGGAAGTAGAGAAGTATAATCACAAAACCAAATAATAATATAATTTAGATACATCTAGCGGTACTGGTCCCCCATCTGGCCCCTGGGCCTTAGTTTGCCCATGTCTTTTCTAAGTCAGTCTGTTGCATGTTTAATTTTTTATGATATAATTAACTAAATTGAGAAAACAGAAATTCAATCAAAAAAATAAAGTATTAATGTATTGCATCGTGAGAAATTCGCAACGTTTACTCCAATCTATTTGATTACCTCCGAAACTTGAAACGCTGTCGCCCTCCTGTGGTCCACAGCCATACTTTTCTTCATTAACTGTCAAAAACTCAAAAATGTTGACCATGACCATGTCCATTTGTCACCAAAAGACATTCAGTTATCAGTATGTCACAGTACATGTTACACTGTACTAATACAGAAAAAGTACTACAAGTGCAGTAAAAACGAAGGCCTCAACAATATATATCTGTCCTTCAACCCCCTACGAGGCTGATATACAAGGTACTGTCACTGTGGCTGCACACAAGGATGAAAACTTAGTACTGAGTACTAATAAAACCCCCGATACTGCAGTACTTGAGATTCAACTAGTTACATGTTCAGTGTGAATTCTCATCAAGTATGTCTAATGTTGCATTCAGTGTTTTCACAATTCAGCTTGAGTGATAAGTGATAGTAAAAGAATTCAAAGCCCAAATGAAATTGAGAAAACACTTTCACTGCATGATGACAGTCAATGTGAACCTTCACCCAGATTTTATATCTGGGTGAAGAAGGGATTTTTACCTCCACTATAGTGAATAAGAAGTTTTTTTCCTCGCTTCCTGCCACTGAAAACAGTCTGTTCCCAGATTTCTCTGGAAGTAATCAAACAGTCCAGTGTTAATGTTACAGTATGCAGTCCACAGTAACAGTCAAAAGAGTTGGAACATTTGCTGATTTGTTTTAAGAATATTTTTTGGAAAGGTCACTCTGGATTGAATATAATAAAATGTTCATACACTAAATATTTAGTCCTATGACTATTAGACAGCTTGTCTAATAGAGATAAACATTATTATTGTTAAATATATTTACTTTGTTTGGACCATTTTCACTCAGTCTTACTGTAAAGATATATTATGTAACTGAACTAATGCTAGTTCCAATTAAGATAGTTTATATAAGGATAATTCGGCCTTTATTACAACCAAAACTTGAACAGCATTATTTCTCATTTACATTTTCTAAATATTCAATCTTTATATATTTGTTTCACCCAGGAAACTGATGTGAAAACCTTCTTCTTCAACAAGCACTTTTTTGTTTGATTTTGGTTTGCACACAATACATTCCTTTCTGATTTTTTTTTTCTTTCTGACCGTGGCAATCGATCCAAAGACGGATACATGAAGTCCTTGGCGTCCGTTTTCATTCAACCACATGTGCCTGTAATGGAACCTATGACTTCCCTTCCTTCTGTACAATTCTTGTCTGGTTGTGTGAGTGTGTGTGTGTCTCTATACAAATGAAGGGATTGGTCTGTGTTACTGTTTTAATGTGTCATGTCCAGAAAGAGTTTGTCAAAGCAACAATGTGGCAACTGATGGTAGTGGTTTTCCCTGAACACCTGTTAATGGTTGGAATCTGAGAGCTTTCCTGGATCATGATAAATAAAATATTAAATTTAATATTATATTATTGGACCCTGTTTTATGAAAACAACTGACGTCACAAACTAATGTTTTTGCTTTAGGCCACACCAAATGTTTTTGTCTGAATTTCACAAGTCCTACTTCACCACAAAAACTATGTTTACTATTGTTGTCTCCTCAACAAACATACAAAGACATCCATATCTCAGCAGATATTCACTGCACGGGTAAACAGAATGTACATATTTACCAGTTAGGTAAACAAACTTTTTTAGAATCTTTTCTTTATTAATAAAAGAGTAAAAAGAGCACAATAAATGAAACATGTAAACAAAAAATCCATACTTGTAGAAAAAAAAGTAAGAGGTAAGATGACGACATGCGATCAAATAAGCACTAGCTACATTTGTTTATTTTTTTTTTAATTCAGTATCGTAGTTTGCCGCAGAGAAGGGGAAAAGCACGGACAATGTTCATATATCACAGTTCAGGCTGCAGCACAAAACTTTCACGACTTAAGGTCTTTGAAGGCCCTGAAAATATCCATTATCTAAACTTCATTAAAATATTATATACCTTTTAAAATTTGTCAAAATCACAAGCACTGAAAAAACGTTGATTTGGAATGCCACTCTACATCCTTTCTGACCTCTGTAGCTGTTTCATTTGAATCAAATCATATGATAAAAAGTACAAACATCACGCAAGGAACAGGTGAGACTTGTAGTTTGGACAGTTTAGTTTTTAAGGAAGGGAAATGATATACATCCAAAAAAAAAGGTCTAAGTACAAGTTAAAGTTTAAGTAAAACATCTTAACAAATAAACTAAGTGCATAAAAAAACTCAATCCCATGATGACAGGAGTTGAAGTGAAAACCAAACTTATTCCAAACAGGATATTCTGTGCTTCTTACTTATCCCCCTATTTTCGTGGAGGTGGTGGGCCAGCGGGAGGTGGGGGTGGAGACCCAAAAGCGAATGGTGGTTGCCCCATAAAGCCCATGAGTGGAGGTTGTGGGGGAACAAACTGCTGTGACATAAGAGGCTGTGGACCACCAGCGGGTGGAGGAGGTTGACTGAACTGACCTTGAGGTTGGTTAGACTGATCCTGGCCCCCGGTGCCTCCAGACTGACTGTTGTTGCGGGAGTTGTAGCCCCCGCTGTAATTCTGGTACTGATCTGAGCCCTGGCTGTAGTTGTTTCTGTGATCCCGGCTGCGGTCCCTGTAAGAGGATGATGAGGAAGAGGAGGAGCGATCTCCATCACGGTTGCCTCTGTTGAAGCCACTGCGGTTATCTTTACCACCTCCACCTGAACGCATGCGGCGGTCACACTCGTCCTGGTACATAAGATTTGGGTTGTTGGCGCTGCTGTTGCGGTAACGCATCCTGCCACCTGGAGGTAATAAGACCAGAATACACAACAATAAACTGAATTTGATCCAATTGTCAGCAAAGCTTACCATCCATAGGGACAGACATGTTAGCGGTGCCTACACTGTCCTTGGAAAAAATCATAAGCTTCCTACATTTTAGCAATTATGAAACAAATTCACCTTTATCTGAAGATAGCATAAAGTCTAGTCTCCCAGGTTTAAGCCATGTGTCAGAGTAAAGAGGGCAAACGGTCTGTGTTTGCCTTCTGCCAGGCTCAGGATTTTTATTTGTACTTACCGCCTCCACCACCGCCACGTCCAGAGTCCACCAGCTGAAGCAGCTTGGGGTTAATGGCCTGTCTGGCCTCCTCCAAGACCCGAACCAAGTCTCTGGCCTGCCTTAGGTTTCCAGGTGTGAAGAAGGTGTAGGCAGTGCCTTTGTTGGTGCTGCGGGCCGTACGTCCGATACGATGGACATAATCCTCCGAAGAGTTAGGGTAATCGTAGTTGATGACGAATTTGACGTCTTCCACATCTTTTTAATGAAACACGATGAAAGACAGAGACTGAGATCAAGTGGTGGAAATATTAAGGATTAAAGACTTTTCAGTTTTAAACACAAACTTACCTTTTATTTTTTATTTAAAAGAAAAGTGAAAGATCCTAAACAGAAACTTACCCATGTATGAGACACTGACATTCACTGTTTTCTGTTTTATTTTCTAACAATACAGTTTGACACAAAGCTTGACTTTCACACGTTATATATGAGTTGTTAATTATTCAGGTGTCTGATCTGGATTCCAATTCACACTTGAAGAGACAGTCTGTTTCTCATTACACAAGATGTGGGGCTCTGACAGCACTGCTGACCAAAACGTCTCCCTGTTACCTCCGTCCAGACAGAGGGAGGTTGTCAGTTCAACCATATCCTTCTGAATATCAGGGTAACAACACTGCACTCTAGGCTTTTACTTTTTAGGTACTTATCAGAGTCAGCTCATGGTAGAATTAAGAGGAAGGGGTGGTGAGGTACTTACCCCTTTACTGTTGTTTTTACAAAAGTCCCCCCGAACAGTCCTGGATCACAGGGAGGGGCTGAGGGGGAGGAAGACAGGACTCATTCCTCACTTCCTGAGCACACCAGCAACACCAAACGGGAGCAGAACCATTCAGTACCACACAGACACACCATCGTGCACACGCACACCCTTGCACTCTGGTTCTGTCGCTCTCTCGCTGCATTGCAGGGCCCTCCTCAGACCCCGGCCAGGACTGGATCCAGACGAGCCCGTATAACTCTCCTTCCTGTGTGTCTGCTTTTTGGGACGGAGCGTTGGGCAGACATACAGGCTCCTCAGGCTGCTCCCAAGGAAGGCTCGTTGGATTTACAAACAGTACTTGGTAGAGGGGGGGGCGAGGTGGGTCTTAAATAACCCAAGTAGATATCGAGGGTCTTTAATCCCTCGTAAACTAGCCGAGCTTCTATTTTATTGTGACCATTGCGGGCAGTGACAGCATCGCAGACTGATACAGCTGCCATGTGCTGCCAAACCCTGAGAGGAGGAGAAGAGGGGGAAAAAAAGACAAGGATATGGTCATCGGAAATTTGGCAAATCAAAAAGAAAAGTCACTCATCCCCCCCTTCTCTCAGTTACAACAGACTTCTGGCTGTTTTACTGTCACTGCCGGCAGAATCTGCAAAAGAAAACAACATCTTCCCTGTTGCAGCACAGTGT
Source organism: Paraplagusia blochii (assembly GCA_016785265.1). NCBI lineage: Eukaryota > Metazoa > Chordata > Actinopteri > Pleuronectiformes > Cynoglossidae > Paraplagusia > Paraplagusia blochii. The sequence continues at coordinate 50,727 of JAFBJS010000848.1, forward strand.
CTGGCTCCACTGCACTATTTGCTTTATACAAATTGAGAAATGTGCATCATCAGCTTCATCGTCATCATCGCTGTGTAAGGAGACATTAGAAAAGGTGTGCAAGAGCGTCCCCCCCCACACACCCCTCCATTCAGGCAGCGTGCCAAAGAGCCCCGGGTGAAGGAAGATTATTTACTGCAGTAACAAGAAACAGACCATAAAGCAGGTGGAGATGAAGACCTGCAGCGCCCTCAATGGGGTTGAGGGACAACAGCTCATCATATTGACAGGGTGATACAGAGAGTAGGAGGGTGTGTGAGGGGGTGGTCTGGGGGGAGGATCTGTCAGTACACACAAACAGTGAACTACACTTTAACAACACCAATAAGTACAAACTGATGACACCCTGGGTGTGTTTTTATGTATGTGTTTACACTCCTGGTCAATGTTGGTAATGCAGGATATGAACACATACAGTATATATTCAGTATGTTGCCACTGTACCAGGTCAAGGGTGTCTCTGGGTATAGGTTGCACAGAGAGTATATTTTCAATTCTTTCAAATTGAAGTTAGTCTGCGTGTTACTTCGACCACTTCAGAACCTGGCTTGTTCTCAAACTAACTTTAAACATTACAACAGAAGTTCATTGAATGATGGGGCAAAATATCCAAAATAACTATGTTTTCATTGCATAATGTAATGTTTCAATGGCACATTTCATTGTGTATACTTCGGTTACATGCAGCCCCTGGAAATGATCTTGTATAAAACCAATCTGGGGTGGAAACGTGGTTTAAGGGAAACTGACCCACACCAAATAAACCGCAGGAGTCCATCTCTCTTTAGGGTGGGACGGATTAATCAGGCTTATGAACCTGATCTCAGGTTCATGAAGATATAGCAGGTTGTGTGTCGTTTTGCGTGAACTGATCTCTGACATGTCTATTTGTGGGAAAAAAAAACCTGGCTGATAAGTTTTTGGAAAAAAAATAAATGATGTGAGATTACACACAGTGTTGACCTGTGTGTAACTGGAGACTCACCAAGTCCACGGGAAGCAACGTCAGTGGCAATCAGAATGGGAGCTTTACCACTGCGGAATTCTGCAAGTTAAATATTCAAACATCCATCAGATCATAATATCATCAATATGAACTAAGTCAGGCTCAGCTAAACACCACCTCATGATAACTGTCTGAAATTGTTAGGTCAGATTCAAAATAAACGACAATGACCCATGAACTCAGGCCTCACAAGAAACAAAAAGGTATTTATCGAGAATCAGTTTTACCTGTCAGCACCCAGTCTCTCTCTGGCTGGCTCTTGTCTCCATGGATACACATGGCCGGCCACCTGATGGCAACATGACTCCTTCAGTAAATCCTGAACATTGTCTACTATTCGAAATAATTAATTTCACTGTATTTTTACCCATCTCTCCTCATTCTCCTGGTCAGATCATCACAGCGCTTCTTGGTCTCCACAAAGATGATGGTCTTGTTTTCTTTCTCAGCCATAATTTCTTCCATTAACTGAATAAGTCTGTGACCCAAAGGAACAAAGACGTTACAAACAGCCCATAACTTTCTACTGTGTCCAAGTCTTACAAATATACAAATATACAAATATACAAAAACACAAACAAAAACAACCAAACAAATTATGCTAACCAAAAATTTTATGTTTTTTTCACCAATCCAGCAGCCAGTTAGATCAGCCCAGGCTTGGGCAAATGTTAAATGCTAAAGTGGTAAACTTCTTTTCTTTTTTATCTATTGTGCTAATGCAGACACAGCAGGGAAAGACACAAGTACAATGATAATAATTATTAATAGTTTTTGTGGGCTAAATTAAAATTGCCAAATGATCCACAGACCATAGTTCGTCCATGCCTGTTTGTGAACCAACTGACAGAAGCACAAGAACTCCACGTCATATGTTGGTGATGTTTCTTACTTGTTGTCCTTTTCATTATCCATGCACACGTCCACTATCTGCAGAATGTTGTGGTTGGCACTGAGTTCCAGAGCACCGATGTTTATCTGAATGTATTCTCTCAGAAAGTCCTCAGCCAACTGCCGCACTTCCTTTGGCCATGTTGCGCTCCACATCAATGTTTGTCTGTCAGGCTGACGTACAAAGGTGGATGAAACACTTAAGAGATTATAGTAAAAATATTCCAATTTTTTAAACTAGTGCTACCTTACCCTGATTTGTTCAACAATTTTGCGAATTTGTGGCTCGAAGCCCATGTCTAGCATGCGGTCAGCCTCATCCAGAACCAGGTAGGTGCATCGTCGCAGGTTCGTCTTTCCTGCCTCCAGGAAGTCAATGAGGCGACCTGGTGTGGCGATGCATATCTCAACACCTAAAGACAAATGAGATGGACATATCAGTAAAAAAAAATTAAATAAATAACTGTGGAGAGAGGAGTTGCTGGTGAGTTCAAGTTTTGGAGACAAAACAAACCAGAAAGCCATACATTCTAGGTTTAACATTGAACAACTTAAATGTATCTAACAATATATTATTAACAATAGTTCGTCAATTCACACTAGGAAGTAATAATAATAATGAATTTTTTTAATCTCTCAGGAGTATCCTTCAGGAATATTTTCCTTTGCAATTTACCCATCACCGTAGTGAGCAGGGGTGCAGCCAGTTGAGCTAACGTCACTGCCACAAGTAGTGCAACTGACTTCAAATATCTTTCTGAACGATAACAATACTCAATCAATTGTTTTATGTGAACTTCTCCTTCCAGCTTGTCCCTTGTTCAGGAGTTGCCACAGCAAGTGAACAATTTCCATCTCACCCTGTCCTCTGTGTCCTTAACCCTAACTCCATCTCCAGCATCATTCTTCTACCAAACAATCTCAATCTGGCTTCTCTAGCTTATTCTCCAAACCTTCCTGTCTGTGTTGTCCCTCTAATCACCTCATTCCTGGTCCTCTCCATCCTTGTCTCTCCTAAAGAGAATCTCAGCATTTTACTCATTTTATGTGAACATAAACTCAATATTTCAACCAGCCATTAAAATAGCTAAGAAGGCAAAGGCAATTGATGACAAGGCATTCACAGTAAAAGTAGTGCTACTGTGGCTTCACTGAAAACAGTACTAGCACTCAGTTTTCATTAGTAAGAATGGAGGTTTTCTAAAAAGGTACAAAAACCACACCTACCCCTCTCTAAGTCTCGAATCTGCGGTCCTTTAGGTGCTCCACCATAGACACAGGTGCTTTTGATACGAGACGATTTTCCATAATCATAGGCTACTTGCTGGACTTGCTGAGCCAACTCCCTGGTTGGAGCCAGAACCAAACACTGAGGAGACGGGAAGAGAAAGAAGAAGGAAGAGTTAACTGTCACTATTGCAGTCAAACTTGTTCAGGATTCACCCAGTTGTTGGCACTTACAATGGGACCATCTCCTCTCTCCAGGTAGGGCTGATGGTTGATGTGCACGATAGCAGGAAGGAGATACTACAAGGCACAACATTATATCATTGTGATGTTAAAACTTCAGATTCCATATTGTATTGACAGCTTTGTTTACTCACAGCCAGAGTCTTTCCTGAGCCGGTCTGTGCAATTCCCACCATGTCTTTGCCACTCAGAGCAACTGGAAAACCCTGAGACTGAATGGCTGTGGGCTCTTTAAAGTTCTGCTGCATCAGCACATCCATTACATACTCTATACAAGTAGATGCAGTCAATTAGTCAACAAAGCAGTGACACTGCAATCAATTACATTCTTCACATTCAGTTCATCCTATGAGTATTGAATGTCCTAAAACACAATCCCCTGACCTCTGCTGGACCTGAGTGAGAGGACAATAAAACCCTTAAATTATGAATTACATTATCAATAAAAACATTTTTACAAATTTACTTACGTGGAAAATGAGCATGATGGAAAGCAGTAACAGCTTTTGGGCAACCAGAACCTCTGATGGTGATTTCCTTCTTCCTGCAAAACTCATCCACTTCAAACTAGATATGGCAGGAGAAGAAGAAAAGAATTAGAAACATTATCTGATGGACAAAAGGTACCAGTAACAGATATGAGGTATTCACCTGGCTCATGTGTTGAACTTCAGGATGTTCAACGTAAAAGTTCTTTTCAAACTTAGGCAACTCCTCCAAGTTCCACCTTTTTTTGCGAAGACGCTCACCTGGATTCCCAAACTTCATCGGAGGCGGTCCACCACGACCACTCATGGACCCAAACCGTGGCCTAAAATCCATTCAATATGTTTTTGATCAACTAAATGTAACCATTCTGTGTTGTGAAGGCAGAAAGATGTTTGTGTCTTTTCGTCTAAACAGCATGCGCCTAAACTAGTCTATGACATCTAATCGTTTAGATGCATCTTTGGATTTTGTTGATGTCACTTAATTTTATTGTATATTGTATTAATGATTTTTTATTATTATTTATTTAAATACGATAACAGTGGAAAACCTAAAAATTCTACTACGATCAGAATAAGCAAATGTGAGCAGAAAAATAAAAAGATAAACGTATTTCTTTTAAATGTATCGATTTTTTTTACAGTGTTCATGCAAACATCTTAATAAACACACACGGAGATGGCCTCTTTGGTAGTATGTCTTTGTAGCCAATATTTCAACACTAATAGTTATCATATAAGTAATATTTGTGTTACAAACATATAACATAACAAGCACACACTGTAAGTTAACTCTTGGACACAAAACTCAAAATGTACCGTTCTCGTCCACGGTCTCTATCTCTGTCTCCATAGGACGATCCTCCTCTCATGTCTGATAAAAACAATCCGACACGTAAGCTAAAGTTTGTCGACGACTTTAAGGTATAGCCAACGAATATTTACTTTAAAAAGTGAAATATATCTACAAAATCACAACGAGATAAATGAGACGTTGTATTCTGTTAGAAATAATATCAAATAACGCTTAAGATTGCTTAGTAAACAAATGCTAATGCGTCACGGGATGGAAAGGGCCGATCACTCTTCCCTTCCCTCTTTTTCGGCGTAATGTCACTTAGTACGTATGCGTAACACTGTGTCGACTGGAACTACACTACGCTAAAAACGTTGCTGAAGTACTCTTTGAGAATTCGCGTAGTCTACTGTTATTATTTTTTCTCTGGCCACTTGATTGCACTGTCACATCGCTGCTGTGTTATTTCTACACTATAACTGACAGGAGTAGCTGAAGGAAACCGTAGAAGAAGAAATGACCAGAAGAATGAATTAGAAGCAGTTTAGTTTTCGATAAGACGTAGTTTTATAAAGGCGATTGGAAATTTGTGTGATTTCGGTTTTAATAATGCCTCTGTTCGTCCAAAATAAAAAGCTGAAGCGCATTCACTCGACAGAGAAACTGTTCGATAAATATCCACATTACAAGGTTGGTTTTAAAGGTTTTTGACGTTGAAAGAAAATGTTGTGGCAATTGCAAAATTGATCGAAGAACTCGTGTTAATCTTTAGGTCGGGCACCCAAATGTCTATCGAAATTATTTGCTATAAAAGCTACAGTAGACAACATAAGAAATCTAGTCAATGAGAAACGAAAACTAGGTCTGTTGTCCAGTAAGGACAATGTATGCGTGTTTCCGCTTTTGCCCGAGCAAATGTAGGTGGTCGACAAAGAATATTTATTATACTGGAAGGTTGGTAGATCAGGTTAGGTTAATAAAATAAGTACCAATAAATGCAATAAATGTGTCAACAAATATCAGGTGGCTTGCTATTACATGTAAACAGCATAAAAATAACATATTCCATCCTTATTATTTATTTTTTCTTTTGCACTGTAGGAAAATGCTAAATCATTTTACTCCAAGCCACTTGTGGATGTGGACCCAAAGTGCCTGTTGTACATTCAACAAAGAGAGTTTGCAGCGACAACACTTGCAGACAGTGAGTAAAGTCATTGGATGTGAACAGCTATTCATGTTTAAATCAGCTAATGCAGCAAATGTAGCTCTTTTCACGGTCACCCAGGTTTTGGACCCACATTTCTTTGCTATACACATAGATCCAGTGTCCTCCTTATTGTGCCAAACATATTTTGCTACTGAACACAGGACAGATGTCAGTGACAGAGGAAAACAGACCAAAAAGCTCTGAGGTTTGAAGTCTTTTGTCTTCCACAGACTGCGTGTCGGTGCTTGGATCTGATGATGCCACAACCTGTCATTTGGTTGTGCTGCGACACACTGGTAACGTTTCTTCTCTTATACTAAACAATGAACTATTCTGTTGGGCCCATACTTTGGTGATCGTCTGCTGTGGTGTATTTATTTTCCTTCTTCTCTACCTCTCAGGCAGTGGAGCTGTCTGCCTGGCTCACTGTGATGGTTCAGATACCTGGTCAGAAATCCCACAGATAGTGAAAGCTGTCACAGCACTGAGTGACACCAGTAATGTGGGCAGGTAAAGTACAGCACAGACACACAACAGCACACCATCCACCTGAATCAATTTTATTTTTTTAATTAATGCTGTATTATTATTTTTTGTTTTGTTTTCTAGACTGGAGCTCCATCTCATCGGGGGATTTATGGATGACAGGAAAACATCCCAGGAACTCAGCCTTAATATAATTGGTACACTTCCTTAGAGTCTTGTATGTCTGTAACTGGGTTTGTGTCTATTAAAACTATTTTTCTATTTTGTTACAGAAGCGTTTCGTAAACAGAAAGAAGACATTCACCTGGAGACCTGCTGCATCACAGGTTTGACCTTGAAATTAGTGCTGTGAAAACATGTTTAACTGGATGACAATAACTGTAGAAGTCTGTGTAGATTCTCAGACATCCAGGTAATTCAATCCAAAAATTAGTTACTTCGAAAGCAACTGGACATAGTAGGTTTCTTGAAGATGTTTCACCTCTCATCCAAGAGGCCTGAACAGAACTGAAGAAGCCTCTTGGATGAGAGGTGAAACGTCTTCAAGAAACCTACGATGTCCAGTTGCTTTCGAAGTAACTAATTTATGGGTTATAACTGTAGAAATAATCAGATTATAATGTGAGTTATACTGTAGACACTGAACATGCTGATGCTCTTTTTTGGAATGGAATAGAATGGATCATATCTTGATCGTTATTGATCTGTCAGCCATTTCAATACAACTGTCAACTAGTAATGACTCTATTCAGTTCCTGTGTCTGTTCTCTGTTACAGAAATGAATGACACTGTTGTTGATGGCTCTCACAGGCCCATAGTGTACGGTGTTGGTACGTTAAGGCAACAGAGTGAGTCAGCGAGACTACAGTTTACTTTTAGTGGCTAATGTGATGTAAATGTCTATGTGTACTCAGGAGTGAATGTTAAAACAGGTGAAGTTTTTCCATCAAAATTTTCTCATAGAGGACCTGCAGAGGAGCTGCGATCGGCACGGACCTTTACTGGAGGAGAGGTAAAAAAAGAAATTTGTAAACCGTGCTATTAAAAATGTACATCTACCAGTTTACTAACTTATTATAGATATTATTAAGATTACTTTAACTTAGTCTTCAGATACCGTCGTGAACTAAACAGACCATTTCCTAATCCCTATAGGGAAAATACAATTTTTATTTCTAAATAAAAGGTCTTGATAAAGAGTCGCTCTTCCTTTGCAGATGGTTGACATATACGACTCGAGTCGAGGACTTGTAAAAATTGGTCCCTGCAAGTGGTCCCCTGATATGGACATTTCCTTCTGGTTGGCCCAAAAAGATGAAACCATTTTAAGGGTAAATCTGTTAAGTCACTGCTTTTTCTTTATTCCCCCATCATAACAGATGTTTGTTTGTGTCTTTGGCCCAAACTGACCAAAAGACCTATCTTTCTCCCCTCTGTCCAGAACCTCTCCACCTCTCCAGCTGCTGAACCACCTCACTTTGTCCAGCACGTAAAGTCCACCATTCAGTTCTTGCTGGATCAACCCCACTCTGATCAACTGTTCACTGAGGGTCAACCACAGTACTACCACAGGACAGAGAATGGAGACTGGGAAAGGACTGTCCAGCCGTAGTTAGAGGTTTGGCCAACTTTTATTGATCTTTCAACTGGAGCCTGAATGTCTTGCTTCTCTGTCCTTTCCCCTTTAACGTAATGAATTATGTAGAACACTGGCAGGAAGAAAAACAAAAATAATTATTTGTAAATTAGCAATATCAAAACTTCAGGAGAAACTGGAGAGTAACGGTGTGTTATTTAAACTTTTGCACAGAACGAATGCTTGGAGCAAGTTTCACTGTTGGAACCACAAAGAAGAGAAAACAGAGAATTCTGAGTATGACTGGAGCCAAAGCCAGGGCTATGCTGATGCTTCCCTGTGTAACAGAACTATGTGACCCTCTGCTGCCCTCTGTCTTTTTTTATTCATTGCGTCTTAAAAAGTAGCAGGCTGCATGTGGATCATGTATCAGCTGAATGCCTTTCCCCACTGTTAAACCAGTGAAAAGATGGGGACCAAATCTGTTTGGTCTGTTGTTTACAATGAGTTGGTTTGACGTCTTCTATTTGAAGCTATTCCTGTTCAGTTTTAATTAATTGTAAACACTGTCAGAGTGAACAACCAACATGGAGGCTGTAGGTGCCGCTAAGTGGTAACAGTAAGAATGGACAATTAAGTTTTTGTTTAATCATGCAATGATTGGGGTTATAAACTGTAGTTGGCATTTCCTATTTCTACACTTGTTTATCCACCAAAACAAACATGGCTCAGAATAGACCAAAGAAATTACTTGCAGATGCAATTGATCTACATGGGAGGTTAAATTTGCGTTGGGAAAAACCTGAAGAAATACAAAATAGTATTACTTTTAGTGAAAGTATTAAGTACTAGTGATAGTCCTCAGGAAAACCCACTGGTGACTGTTTGACAGAACCCAAAGTGTTTATAAAACTTAACTTATGATTAACGAGTGTTACGAGCTTAGCACCTATTGTATTTGTACCTGGTATTTGAACGCCCACCCTTATCAAAACTACTTTAGTCTTTGAACTCTGGTTGAAGGGAGACAGATCTGTCAGTGGGACTGAATGGTGCTGTAAGAACTATTTTTATCCCATCCGTGTAGCAAACAAACGCCATGGCAACCTGTATGATTAGTATTTCAACGTAGAAGTCAATTACAAAGACCTGTATGTGTTAAATGTGTGCCTCTGATCTGAAGTCTTGTTTCTTGGCAAGAAACACTATACAAGCAGTTATTCCTCGATCATTACAGCTAAACAGATTAAAGTGCTTCCTAGAAAACTTTACAACCGCCACAGACTGTATGATACATTATACACCTGCCTATGAATGTATACGAGTGCATGTAAATTTCTGTGTAATTATTATAAAAAAAGCAGCTTTATGTTTGAAATTCATTGGAATGTTAGGGCCATATAAAGGATGAAGAAAAATTCAAAACAAAGCATTAAGAAAAAAAAACTATGAATAAAAAAGTTGTAATGATACAAGAAAATAAGTCGAACATCTACAATAATGAAGTTGTAATGTTACATAAACTGTTTTTGTAACAAAAATATTCCTTAATAGAATATTTTGTAACAAAAATAATCTATTAAGGAATATTTTTGTAGAATCACAAGAATAAAGTTCACATGTTTAACAAAAAAAGAATTGTTGACTCACTCTATAACTGTAATGTAACAAATTATGTAAATTTACGAAAAAGTTTTTAACTTTTACATTTACTGAAGTCACAACAAACAAAAAGTCGTAAATTTAGGAGAAAAAAGTTCTGTTGCAAAAATGTGTTAAGAGAATAAAGTTGCAATTTTCCAAGAAAAGAGTTGCACATAAACTGTTGGGAAAAATTCAAGGTTAATGTGTATGACCTTATAATACTATCAGATCAGCTGACACAAACTGGTTTTACAAAGGTTCCATAGTGGTGCTAAGGTGATTACTTTACTATTACTAGTTATATTCTGTAACTATGCCATGAAAAAGACATTTCTTAAGAAACATTTTAGGAGCAACCGAAAAAGTCAGGAATCTTTTTTTTTACTTCCACAAGTATAATGGAGCATGGTATATATTTCAGCAGGAATTACAATAGATTAGTTAATACCTGATCTGATAAGTAATGTATTACAGTATTTGACCACTTTCTGTTTACTTATTACCACCCGAGGTTATCTGTTATAGTGCATTTCTGAGGAAATCCACTGTATTTGAACAACTTTATAATGTAAAGATTCCTTATACATTCCCCATATTCATACTAGAGATAGAGCTACCAGGTAGAAGACGAAGAGGATATTGATGGATGCAGTGAGGGAGGACAAGGAGGTAGTTGGAGTTAGGGTTGAGGGTGCAGAGAACAAGGTGAGGTGGAAATTGCTGACAAGCTGAGGCAACCCCTGGAAGAAAAAAAAGGACAGGCCGAAAGGAAAAGAAAAATATAGGCATGTAAATTCAGGTTTCGTTCCTGAATTTAATAACACCTCCACTGTAGTTGAGATGTAATAGCACGTTAGCTCTACTACAGACACTATGGGAATGAACCGGCGGTTGAGAGAGTGGCTCCGCCCTTCGGTCATTGACTGATTTCATCTCCTACGCGCAGATAGAGGGCGTAGTGGTAAGAGAGTCAGCTGATGTCAGAGCGGCTCTCTGTGTCGTTCACCTGACATTACTCCAACTACGCTCCACTGTAATTACACGTTAGCGCCTTACTTTTGCCGGCTCTCGTTTACATTCGCTTGCTGTTGGAGTTGGTCGTTTAACAATCCGTCTTAATCATCGAAAATCGGATCAGTGTCACGATACAGATGACGCACGTTGCCTAAAATAACGTTCGGCTTTAGTTATTAACCGGATCAAAGAAAGCATTTCCCCTACATTTCTACGTGGTAGTGACATCGGTTTAAAAAGCAATGCGACAGGCGTTTCTGAAACATGTTCGTCGATATCCCTGGGTAACTAACGTCACGCTTTACGGCTCACTGTTCGCCGGCGGAGACTTTGTCCATCAATGGCTCCTAAACAAGGACAGAATAGATTGGACCCACACCAGGAACGTGGCCATCGTCACCCTTAGTTACCACGGGAACTTCAACTTCTTCTGGATGCGGTTCCTAGAGCGGACATTCCCGGGAAACTCGATGAGGATGGTCGTGAGGAAACTGCTCCTGGACCAGACCACAGCCGCGCCGCTGGCCACCTCGGTGTTCTACACAGGTTTGTCAAAGGGGGGCGCTGTTAATACTAATTGTACAATTACCGCCTCTAAATTGTTGTTTTTGTTTTTATTACGTTATATTTAGCTGAGTCCAAAACGATAAAAAAGCGATACATATGTATGATAACTGCTCACTGTAAAATATGTCAAAGGCAACCGTCTACTAAACACTTTATTTAGCACAGGTTTATTACATACTGTATATGAGTGAATCCATACGGTTATAACCACAATTTGTAAGTCACTTTGGACATATGTGGTATACGTATGTAGCTATTAGACAACAATTTTCTCTAACAAATTATATTTTACAATTTCACAATTGTATCACTGTAAACCTTTAATATCAATAAATCAATAAACCCTTAATAGCTCAGTAAAAACATGTAACTGTTGGTAAAAAATGAATATTATTAGTGAAAATGTTAAGTCTGTTCCTGTGTCTTGTCTACAACACTGTTATTGGGTGTTTTAATGTGCAGTGAGAATTAGAATTGTGTTGTAATAACTAAATCCTTTTAATGTTACTTAAAAAAATACTATTCACATCACATGGTGTAAACATATATGCATAAATACTGCAGTAGTCGAACCCAGCCGGTGTTAAACTGTCAGTGTTAGGTCCAGACCAGGAAGTCATCAGAGAACCTCAGAGTCATAAAGGGGGGACAGCTAGAGCAGAGGAATGGCTGTCATTTCAACACAACTCAGATAACTGTTAATATGTAACATAGTCCACGTGTCCTCTGTCTGGACCAGAGATCAGCTGTTGTTCCTTTACCTCTCATCAGCAGAGGTCAAATGACACACGCTGTCAATGACTGAGAAGGTACGCAGAGCAGTGTTACATCAGCAGTGTTACAACTTCTCAGACCTCTCTGGTTTTTATCAAGACACTAAAATAATTTTCTGTGCGAAGCTTGTTAATGCAACAACGGCATATTCCAATGAGGAAAAATGATATAGGATTCTATCAATTAAATTACTACAATGAACTAAATACATTGTTGGGAAAAAAGACATAAACATTTTAGAATTATATAGTATGTATTAAATAGTCAAGGAAAGGCAAACTCCTTGCCATTGTGACATTGTGATCCACACCACTGCACACAACAAAATGTGACCTCTGCATTTAACCCATCACCAAAGAAAACATTCGGCAGCTTTGACCGCCCGCAGCAGTGAGTGGGGCCATGCTCAGTGGACCTCATAGTAACCTGGCAGTTGGTGAATTTAAACCTGGAACCCAGTCCGGTTCCCAAATCACTAGGGCACTACTGCCCCACTCTAAGGTAAAACAAAATTCATAAGCTTTGTATAGGGTAGATGATCAATAATAAATCATTAATAAGCTATAATTAATAGCTATGACTAAGCAGACAATAAATTAATTGAGCAAATAATATAATTAAATAAGAAAAGAGAAGCCTGGGACCATTAAGGACACCTCATGGTAAAAGAGTTCCAATAGGGAACTGGAAATTAAGTAAGGATAACTCCTCAGGTCAGGACCCAGCTGTCCACCTACAGTTGAAAGAGACAACTTGCTCTTTCGAGTACCAAGATGTCCAAGGAAGATAGATGGTTTGAGAGATGGGTAAATGAAGACATTTTTGTCAGCCTAGAAAAACCATCTGTCAACACAGGAGGTGGTTTGGGACACAACATATCAACAACATACAAAGCGCTATTAGAAATAATGCTCAAAAGATTCCCCACTCAGCAACCAGTTTACACATGAAAGAGAGACGTGACCAAAACTACTCTAAACCCAGGAACCCAGGTCCGGGGGCAGTTTGCCTAGTGGTTAAGGAAGCAGACTTGGGTCCGTAAGACCCCTGGTTTCACACTGCTCCCCGGGCGCTGGCTCAGCCCCCTGCTCAGCACAGTGATGGGTTAAATGCAGATGCATGATTTCCCAAAGGCTGTCTCTTATACACATCTAGATGTGTATAAGAGACAGACATGTAACTGTTGGTAAAAAATGAATATTATTAGTGAAAATGTTAAGTATGTTCCTGTGTCTTAGCTATAATTAATAGCTATGACTAAGCAGACAATAAATTAATTGAGCAAATCATATAATTAAATAAGAAAAGAGAAGCCTGGGACCATTAAGGACACCTCATGGTAAAAGAGTTCCAATAGGGAACTGGAAATTAAGCAAGGATAACTCCTCAGGTCAGGACCCAGCTGTCCACCTATAGTTGAAAGAGACAACTTGCTCTTTCGAGTACCAAGATGTCCAAGGAAGATAGATGGTTTGAGAGACGGGTAAATGAAGACATTTTTGTCAACCTAGAAAAACCATCTGTCAACACAGGAGGTGGTTTGGGACACAACATATCAACAACATACAAAGCGCTATTAGAAATAATGCTCAAAAGATTCCCCACTCAGCAACCAGTTTACACATGAAAGAGAGACGTGATCAAAACTACTCTAAACCCAGGAACCCAGGTCCGGGGGCAGTTGGTGGCCTAGTGGTTAAGGAAGCAGACTTGGGTCCGTAAGACCCCTGGTTTCACTCTGCTCCCCAGGCGCTGGCTCAGCCCTTGCTCACCACAGTGATGGGTTAAATGCAGATGCATGATTTCCCAAAGGATACTCCCCAGGGGATTAATAGAGTTGTAAAAAAAAGAAAAACAACCTGAAACAACCCTTTTTTCACTCACAGGATATAAATTCTGTTACTCCCTGTTCTGTTACGGACAGTGAGAACTGAAGAAGCCTCATGGATGAGTGGAGAACTGTAACTAAACTTTACACTAAAACTTAAAATATATTCTTTTGGGTGTATTATGTGCTTTCCTTTTGGCTGGTCCATTTCAAGGGAGGCTTCTCTAACTGCATAAACGAATCTGCATTCAGCTCATAAAACTTGATAATGTAAAAAGTTAAACAATTCGATTTGTACTGATGGAGGAAAAATGACCACAATAAAACCTTGTACTGAAAAAACACAAGCATATATATGTATATACAGTATATATTTATATAGAGTAGAGTATATATATTTATTTTCTGGGATTAAGTGTTAAGTTAATGATGCTTCCATGAAGTAAGCTTTGATAATACACTCATTACACATTTATCAGACCCAGTAGAATGTGTTCAGACGTCCTAGCTTCCTGTGTCTCTCTTGTGATGTCACACAGGCCTCAGCATTCTGGAGGGTAAAGAGGACGTCCTGGAAGACTTCAGAGCCAAGTTTCTTAACACATACAGGGTGAGCCAACGTGTTTTTCCTGTACACATTAACCCCGGCTAACGCTGAGATAATCCCAGGTATTTAGAGCATTGAAAAGAAAGACTAGTCATTGTCTTCAACCATATTAAGTAGTCTACAGTCCTGAACAACCTGTCTGTCTCACACAGACTGACAGACATTTGGATCCCTGGGCTACAAAGATTGACTAATTAATGTTGTACCTGCTTGTATTTGATATAAATGTGTCACTTAAATGAAGAACTATGTAACAGATACTTTACTTCAGTTTTGATATGAACCTGTTTCTCTCTCTCTTTGTTCAGACTGGACTGATGTACTGGCCATTCATGCAGGTAAACGTTGACAATGTAAATGTGTCTTTTAGTCTGTGTTTATTTCTCCATATGTTAGGACTACATAATGACTGTTTACAGTAGATAACAGCACCAGTACTTGTAATATCCATTCTGACGCTTACTTTACCTTATTTCATGGCAGTGTGGTGCAATGCTGGAGACAAGTCAATTAGATTGAAATTACCAAAGAAATATTGCTTAATATATATAAATATTGCATTTAATAATGAATAAAATGTGTGTTCAGTTTATTCCAAGTATCAGAAAGAAATGTTAGGTTAAAGTCGCAATAGCACGAAAGCAAAAAAAAAAAAAAAAAAACGGTCATCCTTTCTGTGTGCTAGATAAACTTCTTGGTATTTGGAGATGAGACGCATGTTTGTTGTTAGAAGACAAATATTGGAAATAATATCCAATGTCATATAAGACAAAACTGTGGATTTACTTGTTTGTACTTAATCAATATTGGCTTAGGCAAACTCAGAGAATATACATGGAGAATATTGTTAGCCTCATAGCATAATTGCCTAAGTCATAAACATTGAAATATGACTTAGGCAATTATGCTATGAGGCCAATGATATGCACGTTAATACATTCTTTGCGGAGCCATTTTTCAGTGCATGAGAACCCTGTTAGTGAATTAGTTTTATTCTATTTACCCTTTTAAGTACGTACTTTTATAGCAGGTTTTTAATTTTGAAGACATTACCTTAATGTTTGTACAAAATAAACGAAAAGGGAAGTTTATATACGTGGGAATTTTTGTTGCTTTTTAGTCATTGTGTGGAACCGAAACCAAAAAGCACCAAACAGTGACACCAACTCTAGAAACATTTGTTTTGGATGGATGGATCCAACGTTGCTGTGATGGCGTGCTCACCACCATACCATGGCACCATTATTCAATAAGAATATTTCCAGAAACTTGTTGACCAGTTTTATTTTTTAGAACATACCTGGGCACATTGGTAGTAACCAGTGGAACCACTTTGACATGCTCATAATGTTATCACTAGTGTAATGCAACAAGAGGCTGCTCCTGATTAGACAGTGTATTTGTTGTAAACACGGTTTGTTCAGACAGGCGACCTCACAGCTAAAGTCTCTATCTCTGCTCCTCAGTTTCTCAACTTCACCTTCGTACCTCTGTACATGCGTACCTCATTCACCGGCTGCTGCGCCTTTGTCTGGGCCATCTTCATGTGCTTTTCACAACAACGAGGTGATGGGACTGCTTCTGCTGCTCTGGCGTTGATCTTTTCCCCAAAGGACAAAGAATCACAGCCTGAAGACAGGAAAGTACACACTGAGATCAAGGCTGTGCCTCTGAAAGAGGAAGCAACAAAATCTCCTCAGAACTAAAAGGTATTTTTATTTTTTTTAAACCAGTCAAACACTGACAGAATTTTAAATCCTACTGAGGTCAGACTAAGTATGTGAATGTAACTATTTATATTTTAAATATTTTATACATCCCGGTTCACAACAGCAGGAGGATTTCTGCTTCGTATATTTTTATTCTTTTGGATGTCTGGAGTAGAGGACTGAGAATGTCAGCAGGGTGAAACTGTGGTGATGATAAGGCTCAGGTAATTCATATAAAACAGTGGTTCTTGAACATTTTACACTTCGTACCACCTTTGAAGAGAAAAACACTCCAATTTTAGTTTATACCATTATGTGAATCAAATTTCCTCCAATGTACCAGTGAAGGGAGCCCAGGTACATGGACCATACGTTAAGAACCACTTGTACAAATGATCAAGGTGGAAGTGTGGAACAGTTTCCCCTCTTCCCAGTGGCAGCTAACACATACAGTAATAATATTTGGACCAAAATAGTGAGTGAAATTCCAGAGACTGTCGTCTGAAAACATTGACTGGATGATGGTACATGTAGCAATATTTATCTGACTGTGAGTCACTGATGATGTTTTTATTATGAAGTCATCTACAGAATTTTTGGGATGAAGGGAAGCAATTACCTTCCTGAAGCAAATTTACATCTTTTAACCAAAAGGACAAAAAAAAACAATTGACATTTTGTATCAGTTTGTGTTCAAGCATCGTGAAAATGTAAAATCCATCAATGTTGTTTCACATCCTTTTACTTGAATGTTAAACAGCTCCCTGTGTAACAATGTCATACTTGTTTCATGTAGAGAGGCCGCTGTTTACATTGACATTTTATTACACTTTTCTACAGTTGTTCATAATCTTAATAATTCATCACTTTAAAAAAGCCAGCAGTTATTCTTTGTGATATCACACCAGCCATATTTACCAATCACCTGAACGCAAAGAAATCTAGAGTCTCAGACACAGGTCGGGTAAGAAACACTCAGGATAAAGAAACGTCATGCAAGGGTATAAAAAAGATGAGGAAGAAATGGAAGTAGAATCATTGTATGATACGAAGTTCAATAGCTAAGAATTATGGATTTTATGACAGCGTAGTGTTTTGCGTTTCGGTAGCATGTTGTTGAAATTTTAGGTTATGTCATGTGTTTTTCAGTCTCTCTCTTGTCTTTTGGTTGTAACTGACAGTTTAAAGCGGGGGAGAGAGGGGTGGGGTCACATTTCACATCAGTAATACGGCTCAGTTCCAGTTGTCACTGTAAGACTGTACAGCTGTTACTACATATGATTAGTATTTATTTAAGTTACCAATATCCTATGTTGCTGTGTAATTAAAATATCAAGCTAGGAAACTCTGCAGCATAGATTTTTGTTTTTACATCTGCCACGTTAAATAAATAGAACTAGCAGGTTTGACACATATTTACCTGTAAACAATACTAATGTAATACTAATTTGTTAATGAACTGTTTATTTGATTTGTTTATATAACTTACTTGATAGGCATTCGTCTACTGGCTGAGTTTGTGTGTAGGAGACAGTGGTTCCTATTAGAATGTGACACTTTTCCATGTGAACCAGACGTGGGGCCAACCTGGACACAATGGCACTCTGATGAACTGAGAGTTAATATATTATTTGTGTTATTGTTTTAACAGATTTTACTTTATTGACTTATTACACTGAAGGATGTATTTAATAATACTGTATCATGAAAATGTTTAACTTTAGAGACAATTTGTATTTATTGTTGAATAAAAATCATATTCTATATGACGCCTTGTTGTGATTATTAAGCATGTTAAGACAACATTGGTAGACAACAATCTAGATTTCTCAATGAAAATGGCCATTAACAAGGAGCGTATACACTATAAAACACCATGCCTGCCAAGTTTAATTAATCAATTTTATTGATGCAATAAGTTAAAAGAAGGGGAATAGTGAGACATCCAAAATTATTAGCCCCTTGGACATTAATAGTTGTTAGTTTACACTTTCTGACCTCTCATAGTAGTTTATTACTATGTTGGTACATAATTCCTGATGGAGTTTGGTCCATTCCAGGATCTTGGTGTATTGATGGAATTGTAAAAACTATTTTCAGTGTATGCTTTGGGTCATTGTCTTTTTGGAAGACCCTGCAATGACCTAAGTGTAGGGTCTGGGCAGATTTTTGGATATTCTTCTCTCAAAATTTTATTTTTTTCATGACGGCATGCACCAAAACAAGGTTCACTGTGCCTGAGGCCTCATGATGCCCCCAACTGTGTTCCTACGGTGGAAGGCCTCTCCCTTTCTTCGCCAAACATAAGCTGCATCCATGTGCCCAAGCACTTCCAAATCTGTCTCATCAGACCAAAGCAAAGACAGGCCAACATCTGGGTTTGATTTGCTGCTCTTTGAATGAAGGGGGTGATGGCCCTGAAGCCCACCATGATGAATATTAATATTCATCACCATTAATATTCACCATTAATAACTGACTTGCATCTCTGACTGTTTCCAGAGTTCTTGAAATCTTACTACAGTATTTTTCTCCTTGTACATGGCAATGGTGTAACGTACAGCAGCTGTGATTTACAGCTGATTAATTAGATATGATTTAAAGCAAAATATTTTTCACCAAATCATTCTTCTATTCATCCATTTATCTTTATCCTCTCATCCAATGCTGGGTCTCAGGGGCAGCAGTCTCCACTACTGTCACCCAAATCACACTGCACCATACTGCAAGCCTTCCTGCAGGTGAAGTGGTGAACCCACTTGAAGTTGTATGCAGGCTGGGATGGTGCTTTGCACCTCAGAGCACCTCAGTGGCAACCTGGGAGCTGAAGGAATCAAACCTGAAGCCTTGCGGAACTGGAAAAGTCTTTAACCACTAACTACACTATTCACAATATTTTATATATAAAGCTGGCCTGAAAATGTATTTTTATTCCAAAATATATATCAAAAGGTATTGAATAGAACCGGCAAATGTTTGATTATATCATGTTACAATATTTTCATCAAACATTAGGAAGAAGAAAAGATTCCATAATTTCTAGGGCGTTAAAGATTTGTCCTCAGTTGTGCAGAGTAACACACACACCACGCAGGACAGTGAAAACTTGGCTCGGCTATTGTTTTTTTATTATTATCATCACCACAGTCTCGCCAGTGGGTGGCTCTTTTCACTGACAGCTCTTTCAGCACTGCGCATGCGCTCTGTATCATTTTCTCTCCCTCCACCACACCGAGTGACTGGAAATCCTTCTCATAAAGATGCTCAACATCTCGGGTCGGTGGAGTCTTGTTACCGGGTGAAAACGACAACTGAGGACTAACACATACACTCGCACGCGTACATATCTACACACGCACGCGGAGGAGACGTGAAGATATAGCAGTAGGACACTCCTCATCCTCCTCCTTCTCCTCTTCCTCTTAGTCCTTCTGCTCTGCACAGACATGGAGATGAAGAAATCTATTTCGGACAGCGAACGCGCGCTCAGGAGCTACGGTGCCGTGTCGGAAACGGCGTGGACCACGGACAAAGGTGAGCTCGGTTCAACCGGCAGTGTTGGTTCGCGCAGGTGAGAGTGTGAGGTCTGGAAAGAGAGCGAGTGACCGTCCCGGTGTGACGGGAAATGTTTGACCCGGTGGAAACCCGGTGCGTGGGCGGCACTGAAAGGGTTAAGGGGTGACTCACAAAGGTTCGGCTCCAGCAGCATCAGCAGCATCAGAAAGAGAGAGAGAGAGTGGGATCCATGGTCCGTGCTGGAATGTGTGGACATGTCTTATAGTGTATCAACCACTGTACCACCATTGTCACCAGTTTGTCCTCAGGTAGACCCAGACAGACCGTTAGGTTTTGTTTTTGATTTAGATCTGAGTTCAACCATAATCTACTGCATAACCATATATTAAGGCTGCAAATGAGGTCAGTGCATTTCTATGATGTTCAGAGCTTGGATAGAGTAGGAAGGGATTTAGAGAAAATTAAAAAAAAAAAACAAACAAAAAAAAAACAGTTTGTACATTGGTGTTTGAATCTCTGTTTAGAAATCAGTCCAGAAATGTATTTTTTTTTTTTTTGCAGGCTACACTGGATGTTAAATTAACATAATAAAACAGGGATTAATCTGCCAGTACTTTTAAATACACGTTTCTTTTTAAGGAACAAAATGTCATGTTTCTGGTTTTTTAATTTCACCCATTGAACTGGTTTAAAGCCCTGGTTTGAGGGGTTTTTATGGGTCGTTGGCTAAAATAATAAAGTCCAGTTAGAACGCTTCAACCAGTAGACACAGATGTTTTCAGGTACTGAATAAAACTAAGAAGTGGAAGTAGATCTTTTTTGAGCGTATTCACTACAGCAGATGGTCCCGAAGGCTTAATGTGTCCCATTCAGTGTAATAGAGCTGCTAAAAAATGTCCAAGTTCTGTCTTTTCCCTGCAATGTATATGTTTTTCCTATAGGGGGCCTAGAGGAGGCTAAAAGAGTTAGGTGTTTAGCCTTTTTGCATGACTTTAACATGACATTTAGTTTACATTAAGGAGATAAGCAAACTCCTTGTCATTGTGACATTGTGATTCACTCCACTGCACGCAACGAAATGTCACCTCTGTATTTAACCCATCACCAAAGTGAACAGTGGGCAGCTTTGAGCAGTAAGTGGGGACGGTGCCATGGTCAGTGGACCTCAGTTGTAACCAACTGCCCCAAACGCTCCTAATCCTTGTGTCCAATTTTATGGCCAATTATGGCTCTAAATCCAAAACTTAATTTCTATAGGGAGTTTTCAAAGTTCAAAACCATAAGATTCTTATCCCAGTGAACTGGAGGAATTTATCATTAAATGTTTTGTTCATGAAAATCAACACCTCTAAGTCCGAGGCCATGGTTCTTGACCGGATAAAGGTGGTAAGTAAGAGAGATCCTGCCTCAAGTGGAGGAGTTTAAGTATCTTGGGGTCGTGTGAACTTTGGGTCATGAACCGAAAGAACACGATCCCGGATACAAATGGCGGAAATTAGCTTTCTTCTTGGGGTGGTGGGCGCTCTCTTAGAGATAAGGTGAGGAGCTCTGTCACCCGGGAGGAGCTCGGAGTAGAGCCATTGCTCCTCCACATCGAATGGAGTCAGTTGAGGTGGCTTGGGCATCTACATCGCATCTCCCCTGGACGCCTCCCAGGGGAGGTGTTTGGGTCATGTCCCACTGAGAGGAGACCCAGAGAAAGACCTAGGACACGCTGGAGCGACTATGTTGCCCGGCTGGCCTGGGAACGCCTTGGGATCCTCCCAGACAAGTTGGAGGAAGTGTCTAGGGAGAGGGAAGTTTGGGTGTCCCTCCTCCGAATGTTATGTCCGGATAAGCTGATGAAGATGGATGGATGGATGGATGGATGGAAGGATGTTTTGTTCATCCCTGTAAATGAGCTGATACTTTACTAACAACCAACTCAGACTGAGCTACTCCGTCCCCGCTCTCTGTCCTCACTCTAAGTTGGATAAATGACTAAATGGCAGCGGGAGGAGGAAGCAGCCGTCAGCCGAGGCGACATGTGTCAGACCTGACTTCTGGTTGGTTCTAACGACCATGATGAGTCCTGCGGGATCAGGGCAAGAAGAAATGTTCCGATTAAGTCAAAGATGGAGGAGGGGAAGTGGATATATATAGACGCTGATGAAGCTCAGTGTGTTGTGTGCCTGTCAAACAACGAAACACCCAGTCTGGAGGTTTAACAGTGTGAGGGCAGATAAACCACCTTCAGTAAACACAAACAAAAACAAAGAAGAGAAAAGAAAATCACCCATGTCTTGTATTGTTCCATAATGAGGCTCTGACTAATGTCTCTGACTGACTGGGTGTTAGTGTAAACAAGAACAGTGCAGCTCCAGGGTGTATCGAGGCGTCTCGACTCAATGCCAGTGACAGAAGCTGACATTTTCCACGTGGCTGCAGCCCGGTGTGCAGCCCACGCCCTCCAGGCTGAGTCCATTAATGCGATGCTGCTCCTGGAGTTCCTGCTGAGCAGTGGGTTGACCGTAGGTAACACCTGCCACTTCCACCGGGGGCAGAGCGTTGTTCAAACAAGAGACTCACAAATTAACTTCACCCGTCCCTGGTGAACAGGCCACTTTTAATTAGGGAGTGTGTAGGCGGTCAGTTATGGACAGGAAGCAGAGACAGAAGTAAGGACTTGATTAAACTGGCTGGTTGCCTTTTCTCCTGCTCAGGTTCAGAGCTGTTGGGTTTGTTGTTGTTATTGTGTTTAAAGTAACGGGACTAGGAAAGCAAAGAAGGACACAGAGCATGAGATCGGGTGCATCATCTCACGCTGCCATGGTCCCAGACGTCGAGTTGGCGATGAGTTTATATCTGCCCTGCATCCATGCGGAACACTTCTTGTTCATCTGACGTCTCCACCGTCATCAGCCGGGCTCATGTCTGCTGTGGTGAGTCAGCTCTGTCCTCGGGAAGATTCACTTAAAAAAGTACCAGGGCAGACTGCAGTCTGTGCTGCTGCAGCTGGATGAAGCGCTGATCCAAGACTCCACGGTTTCCACACATACAGCCAGTGTGTGTAGCTTTGTCAGGACCATTCCTTAGCAGTGCACAGCATACAGTAGAGCAGTGATTCTCAACTGGTGGGTCGAGGACACATTTTCTTAGTGGGTGGGGGCCTTTCACAGAGCAATAAAAGGGAGTGGTGCCGTCCTCAGTGGACATCAGTGGGAACTTTGGGACCATGTGGATTTGAACCATGGACCCTTTGGACCCATGTTCAGTTTCTTAACCGCTACCCACAATGTTGGCCAAAAATAAAAGGTTTTATTGCCAGAACTAGTAACAAAACAAACTTTA
The DNA here is from genome assembly GCA_016785265.1 of Paraplagusia blochii. Classification (NCBI taxonomy): domain Eukaryota; kingdom Metazoa; phylum Chordata; class Actinopteri; order Pleuronectiformes; family Cynoglossidae; genus Paraplagusia; species Paraplagusia blochii. The sequence goes on from JAFBJS010000848.1 coordinate 73,679, forward strand.
AGAGTACAGTTACTGAAGTGTTACTGAAGTACTGCAGTTGACATTTTTCCTTGGGTCTCAGCTCATCATAGTTTGTCTTGAAGACAGACCAGTTGAGAACCACTGCAGTATTGCATTGGTTAAACTTGTAATTTGTATAGTTCAGATATCATTGGGTCAACAATGAAATATCCTCATTAATGTTCAATATGGGTCAGTAATTAAGAATAATGTCTATTGACTGGGAGATTGATTGAGATGGTTTGGACATGTTCAGAGGAGGGACAGTGGATACATTGGTAGAAGAATGATCCTAGAGATGGAGCTACCAGGTAGGAGACAAAGAGGAGATTGATGGATGCAGTGCAGCACTGTTCTGAGAACAAAGACAATAACTCAGAGAGTTAGGTTAACTGTTCCCTTTACCTGGACTCTGTCGTAGGTGTGAATGTTAGTGTGAATGATTGTTGAGCCTGAAAACTGACACTAAAAGAATGGGTGAGGGACAACTCAGCATTGACAGTGGTCCTCATAGTGATCCAAGGACCAAGTGTTTGGTCAGGGCGCTGTACTGTGTGGTTGTAGATGGAGTCATGTGACTAGATGACCAATCCGAACCCTCCCCACCCCCCAACACACTCACACACACACATTTTGTGCAAGACGATCAGCGATGACAACAATGAAGTGAAGTGAAAGTTAATTACGTCATAGTGACACAGCACACAATGAACACAACATGATCCCTGCATGAAATCCGTCACCATAGCGAGCAGTGTGTGTTGCTCAGTGGTTACTTGGCAGCCGGTGGATTTAAACCTGCAACCTCCAGACCAAAGCAAACACTGTCTAATTCACTGTTGCTATACTACACGTTTCATTTTTTCCCCATAATAATATCTCCACTATTTGGATTAGTCACGGTGAGAATCAGGTGAGAAACACCGCCCTCTACCTGCAGATATTGGCCCTTCTGTTTAAACAATATACAGATTTATTCTAATAATTAATCATAATATGGATGGCTCGCAATAATTAATCACAATTACAGTTAAATGTGATTAATCCAGAACTATCCGGACATTAATCTGATTCAAGGTTATTAGTGTGACAGTCGTAACTATTATTGATTTGCAAATGCAGGACGGTGTAGATCGCAGATGATTTTACAGCCGTTACGAATGACTGCGGGGACTTCCAAATGGTACCATAGACCATCTGTGGGACCATTTGGAACTGTTTCTATAAATTCCAGTCACCAGTCTCCTCGCAGTCATTTCCTGCTGTAGCACCAAGAGACTGACAAACCTGAAATCCCCTCTTCTGTCATAATGACACAAAACTATGTCCAAGGTTCATATCAGCAGAATTAAAGGCCTTGGGACTAAAGCTGCAAATGACAGCGTTCTGAAAGAACCCAGCTGATGAATGAAAACACAAGAACCGTGTTTGAACATCGGTCATTATCCTCTCTGTAATTATCAGGGGCCTTGATAATCCAGTGAGTAAGCTTTTCTTTTGTGCTGTTGCTGCTGCTGTGTGGACAGTCTCCTACTCACCCTTCTGTTGTCCCTGTCTCTCAGGCCACTCCGATGTGTCCATGGCAGAGAGCACCATGTCTCCAGATGAGATTGAGGTGGAGATGGCTCGTATTCAGCGCCTGAGGGAGGTTCTGGTGCGCCGGGAGTCCGAGCTGCGCTTCATGTGAGTCGGTGAAGTTGGGTCACAGCATTCCTACCAGGGTGATTAGAGGGACAACGCAGACGGGAAGGTTTGGAGAGAAAGCTAGAGAGGACAGATTAAGATTGTTTGAACATGTTCAGATAAGGGACAGTGGAAACATTGGTAGAAGAATGATCCTAGAGATGGAGCTACCAGGTAGGAGACCAAAAGGAGATTGATGGATGCAGTGAGGGAGGACATGAAGGTAGTTGGAGTTAGAGTAGAAGATACAGAGAACAACGGAAGATGGAAAACATTGAATTACCTTGGCAACCCCTGAAAAAGAGACAAACTTAGAGAAGACGTAAAGGAAGATTTATGCCAGGGTTTCTTTTATTTCTTAAGTAGAAGTTCTTAATAGGGACAGCACTGGGGATTGAACAGATGACCTTCTTGTTGTAAGGCAGGATTAAACACTTGTCCATGGTGTGGCAGTTTGTTTCGCAGCTTTATCTAATCAAAATTATATTTATTTAAAAAATATTATATAATTATCTGTAAACTGGGGTCCAGAAGGTTTCAGGTTCAATTCCACTAGGTGACAGGTTGCCACTGATGTGCCCTGAGTATAGCATCGTCCAGACCCTCATAACTCCTAATGGGTTCACCACCGGCGGGAAGTATGGTGCAGTGTGATTTGGGTGGCAGTCATGGAGACTGCTGCCTCTGAGACCTGGTAATGGATAAGAAGATGAATAGTAATAAGTTATAAATTGATATTATTTCAAAGCTGTAGATAGAAAGAACAAACAGGCAAACGTCTCTAACTGTGACTTGGAGGATTCAAAGATTGTTCGGTTTTATGAGAGTTGTTTCTATGCCAGCTGCAGCATCTTCCTTCACACGTTTGACAGTCCTGATCAGTATCAGCTCCAGTGTCATAACAGTCCCCGTCGACGTCCTTGAATAGAAAATGAAGCCGATACTGTTGCCATGACACGGCTGACAGGGCGGTGACGCACTCACACTGCGCTGGTGTGTTGTCTCTCTGTGACATATGATCACAACATGGAGAGTTTCTTCATATTTAAACAGACAAACGGGCAAAAACTGTGGGACTGAGTCACAGTTATAAAACTGTTGGCTCCTCAGCAGCAGCTCCAGCTTCTCCAACTGGTTCTGAGTTCTGGATCAAATCACTTTATAATTTCCACTGTCTAATCAATCACCTACTGGATGTGAATCCATTTGTGGTCTCCTTGTTCTTGTCTGTTTAGCTTTAGCACTGATAAATGTGCAGTTTTTTAGCATTTTTACATCACGCTTTTTAAAAGTGATGTAACGCAATGTAAGAAAAAGGAAAAGCTGAGCAATCAGACTGTACTGCAGTCACATTTCTGCATTCGTACGCTGAACAACTGTTCACAAATCACACTTTCACAGCTCTGGTCAATTCAGAGCTGTTGGTCCAATCCTGTGCTTTTGGACGGGAACGGAAGCTAGAGATCCCAGGGGTACCTTCACTATATTATACCTGACTGGGTAGAATTGGTTTCTCCACTTGGGGGATGTGACCCTAGAAGAGTAAAACTACGAGAGTTCCCTCTGACATCAACCAAAAAACTGATGACGTCCCTCAGTTGAGGAAAGAAACGCCTATCGACTCCAAGAAGAAGTCCAGTTGCTGACAACTAAAACTTTTTGGAAGTGACTGAATCAACTTTAAGAGTTCAGTAACTTAAGTATTACTAAACGTTGTATTAAAAGAAAAGTTTATCTAGGCCTGTGGCTTTATCCAGAGCAGTTGGGAACCACTGATCTACAACCAAATCCTTATCAAAGTCATAGATGGGCTGCAGCCAATCACAGCAGCGGGGGTCAAGGGTGAGGTTTCCCTCGGAACAGGTCATAGATGTTTATGTCAATGTTAAGGTTTTTGTTTTTATGTGACATCTCTCACCTCCAAGAAGACGTTCAGTTGCTGACAACCAAACTCTTCAACAGCGAACCCTCGCCTCTGGTCTTGTTGTCTAACTGTGTCCAGTCATGTGTCCAGTCATGTCAGCAGCACTGTAACAAATCAGAATTTTTTCGGGGAGGGGTGCTGTTACACTCGTAACGTCTGTAGTGCGACGGCTGAAGCTGATACACTTCTCACTGTCTTAGTTCACACGCCCACTGGTGCGGCTTCATTAGACCAACGTTTATGGCGTTGTCAGATAGATTGACTGCGTGAGTGAGTGTGTCTCCAACTCCAACAAGTCGGCGGAGAAACACAGCACGTGGCCGAGCACACGCACGCAGACACAACGGTAGCAGATGGAGAGACAGAGAGCAAGAGCTGCTGGAATCCACAGATAGAGAGGCAGAAGCACGAGGCAGAACCAAGGAGAAGAAAAGGTGGAGGCGGGGTGGGGGGGTGGGGGGGGGGTTAAAACAGAGGAGAAGGAGGAGGAGGAGAAGAGGAGGGAGCGGATGAGTCATAGACATGATCCATCACGGGCTGAATTGAACGTGCGGTGGCCCTCAGGTCTCTGCAGAGACAGGCCGAGGTGTCAGGGCTGCAGCCGATGTACGTCACGCATGATGGGTAACATGGGACGGCGGCAGGTGAGGCTGAGACGTTGGGATGAAGGTTGCAGGATACATCACAACCACCAGGGCTCGGAATGACGTGTTGGTTGATCAGGAATTCACACTACCAGCTCTGTGCAGCTCCTGTCTGACGCAAAGGAAAAATCCACAGAGTATAAATATAAGTTGGTGAGAGTCAGAGGCACGAGATGCTGCAAGGATACAGAAGAGCTTTGAGGTGGTCATTGGTTCAACTCCCAGTCATTTGGAGCTGTCACAGCATCCATGTACATCCAGTCCAGATCACTCTTGTAGTGTGTAAATCTACTCCACTGCATCACTCCGCCACAGTTTTCACTGTTTGTCTCTCGTCTCACTCCAGGATGGACGACATTCAGCTCTGCAAAGACATCATGAGCCTGAAGCAGGAGCTGAGACAGATCGTGGCTGTTCCAGGTACAGGTCAAACACACGCAACAGACAGACACTGACAGAAGACATGAACATCTAATACAGAGGTTCTCCGTTTCAACACTCCAACAATTTGAATCACTATTTAGAACACAATAATGCAAATTTTTATTTGGATAAATATAAACATACACATTGCTGCCACCTAGTGACTGGAGACTTCTTAAAATTAAAGCATAACAACAGTGGTACACTTCTACACCTCAATTGGTACATCACTGCGCCCCCTACTGCCCTAAAGTAAAACCTTTCCCCAATGTTAACATTCCATCTGAAGCAGAAAGCACTGAAGCAACGTTGACAGCCTGGTATCCATACGGTTGTTCTGCCCCAGAGGAGCACCACACTGAGGCCGCCCCTCACTATTTGTGGAAAGGAGTAAAGAACAGTGGACATTTGTGGTAATCTAAAAATAAAAATCCCCTAAAAAAAAAATCCCACTTGGCTGGTATCAGTGTCATACTAGCTGCTCACTTTTGCACACGTAGCTACATGTACGGTGTCCGTTCCCTGACCTTCCACTGGAAGATGAAGGTTAGAGAAGTGAAGTAAAGGTGAAATACTGTATTTGTGGATACACGACTCTGAAAAAAAAAAAAATCTCTTGGGATTTTGGTAAATGGTGCCCGGAGATCTGTCACCACAACAACCCCCACTGGACTGCTGACTAATGGAAAGATAATTCTCAAATTTGTTACCCTGGCCACTTCAGGAAAGAACTACATAATAAAAAAGGCCACAAAAAAATCGTTCCATCTCCTTTCCATCCACTGTCCCTTCTTCTGGGTTCACCACGCACAAGAAGGCTTACAATATGGTGCAGTGTGATTTGGGTGGCAGTTGTGGAGACTGCTGCCCATGAGACCAGATAACGGATAAGAGGATGAAGATGAACAAATTAATCATTTTATCTGTACAGACGGGATTCCACAAAAAAAACATTCACATCGACCTGAGATTCGCATAGCATAAAAAAAACAACAGGAAAAGAAAAGCATGAATTCTGATATTTAGGCAAAGCCCCTAGACCGCGGGTTAACCACGCCTGGTGTTTGATAACACATGTAGATATCACTGGAGCACACAGCGTTGTTTTTCCCAATTTGATGCAATATCTCTATGTCTGCCTTCTAGGAAGGTACATACAGTAAGTGTGAGTCACTCTTTAAGGCATCCACCCAGTCTGCAGATTTCCCAGGTCGGCTGCACAAATCTGTGAACAGCCTGAGGGAAGAAGTGGGGGAAAAAAAAAAAAAACATAAAAAAAAAACAAACAAAGAAAATCAACAGCATTGTTTCCTTTTCTCCCCCAGAAAAAGAAAAGACAAAGAAGCACAAGCAGAGAGAAGAGGAGCTGATCCTGAAGATCCACAAACTGGTGCAGAAGAGGGACTTCCTGGTGGACGATGCTGAGGTGGAGAGATTAAGGTAGAGAACCTCCTCCATCCATTCTTTCTCATCCAATCAGAATCATTCACACCAACTACGGTCCATTGAGAGTCAATAAACCCAAAAGACAGACGTTACACCATACATCAAAGAAGACGTTTAACAGCAAGATGAAGAAGAAACAATGTAGAAATTGGGCAGGATGGACACCACTGATGGAGCCAGACCTGACATGGACAAACTGAGGGGAAGGATGCAGACCAGTCAACTTTGTCAGCAGCTTTTCAACCTGCGAAACTTGTCCAAATTATATAATTGGACTGTGTTGTGATTTGACGTCTGCCTTTTCCCTGCAATGCCTACGTTTTTCCCAAAGATGGCACTAAGAAAGGAAATCAAACTCTTTGTCATTGTTACACCACTGCACACAATGAAATGTGACAACTGTATTTAACCCAGTGCTTCTCAATTATTTTCTGTTACACCCCCCCAGCAACAAGAAAACTATTTGGGCCCCCCTCCCGCCCCCACCACCTACTCTACGCCACAACTATAAATAACAGCATTTGTCTATAAAATAGTTCTAGGTACACCTCTGCATAACATCGTATCCGTGTTAACAGAAAGAAAACAGAAAGATATAAATCAACTTGCTGCGCACAATGGGCAATGAGAGCGCCACTACCACCTACTGGAGTGGATGTGCAATTACACTTTATTGTTGTACGGCAGAAAAAAAAAGCATGTTCCCCAGGGTCCTCCTTAGCATCGCACCCTCCCCCTGATTTAACCCATCACCAAAGTGAAAGGTGGGCAGTTTTGAGCGCCTGGGGAGCTGTGAGTGGAGATGGAGTCATGCTCAGCAGACCTCAGTGGAAATGTGGCAGTAGGGGATTCAAACTAGGGGCCTTGCGGAACCTAGTCCGCTTCTTTAACCACTAGCCCACCAAAAGGCTTTTCAGAGCATGACCTTTACATGTGATTTATCTTAGTTCATGTGAATTTTCCATCTAGTGTCCAAGTTTAGGACAAATTTTTGCCAGCAAGTCCAAAGGTTTGCCCATTCCTGTTGTGGAGAAAGAATACCAAAGATATTTATATTTCTTCTCCAATATTGCGACTGACTTCAGGTCAGTAATAAACAATAAACATCTTTTGCATACATATTGACAGAGGTCACACCTTCAATATGTGGACAAACTAGCAGTTTCAAGACATTTTTGTTCAAAGCTAATCTTTTTTTTTTTCTTAGTTTAGTTTTCCAATCATCAATCACACACACTAATATGTTGCATTGTGGCTTAAAAAAAAAAAAAGAAACTTGCAACACGACCTTTTATAGTCATTGTTGCGGTGATAAAATGCTGGTCAGCTAAAACCAATGTGTGATTTATGGACCTGCATTTGAATCTTCAACTGAAGCAGAATTATTTATCACCTCAGGGAACAAGAGGAGGACAAGGAGATGGCAGAGTTTCTCAGACTGAAGCTGATGCCTCTGGAGAAGAAGCTAAAAGCCGCACAAAGTAGTGAGTATGACGCAGTCAAAACCTTGTGACAGTACGATACACGTCTGACTTTTCATGGTGCCATCTTTTTTTTTTTTTTGACAAGATCCCCCAAAACCCAGGAGACAAATCTTGGAGCCTCCACCCAACAAACCCTCCATCACCAAGTCCGGGGTGGCCATCATTAAGGACTGCTGCGGAGCCACCCAGTGCACCATCATGTAACCGACACAGACCTCACGCAGGAATCACCTCCCCCAACTACACACGTGCCAGGGGTTCATCACATGAGCATTACATGCACCCATTACATCACTTCCTGTGACCCAGAGAACCCCGGTCAGCCGGTCTGGTCCAGACTCAGCTCAAAGTTTGAAGTATTTGGAGACTGAGAAAAGAAAGCATTAAATGGGGAAAAAATACATCAACTAGTAGAGACGGTTCTTGGGTGTCTCTCTGTGACAGGACAAATCAGCCAGTTTTCATCTCATCAGCTTTTCCTCTTCCACTACAGTTTTTAAATCGTGACTGGGTTTAATGGCCACTTATTCCTTCTTTATCTTTATCTGAACATTTCTCTGATTGTCGTCTGCATCGACTCATCGTCACCGACCCACAGGTGAGAGGAGTGGAACAGTACATACAGTGTAAATTACAGATACTGCTGAAAACCTGCATCCTCAAGAGTTAAGTCTTGTGTTTTTCTGACGACTACGAGGAGGTGACTGTCCCCCTGCGTCCCCCCGACATGCTGTAAATGCCTACGAAACATATTGTATGTTTGAGTGTATTTAGGACTTTAGTGACTCACATTAATCCAAAGTGTTGCTCTCTGTCGTGTGACCTTCTTAACGATAGCTGTCTGTAATATGAGTAGCATCATGGTGTTCCTACTGATGACTGTTGGACTAAAAACTTAGAAGAAAAGCAGAAGAAGTGACTGTACATATATGTTTAAATAAAGAGCATCTTTCAGGACGTTGTCATCATTGTTTTCCTTTTTCCTGTTGAACAAAACAAACAGAAACTCCAAAGACCAGGCAGACGTGATGCTTGTGAAGTTTATTAACGTAAATCTTTTTGGTCCCTTTGGTATTTTTCACTGGTGAAGCAGAGGGTTAATAACACACTGACTGGAGAAGCCACCCAGCACTGCAGCAACGACAAAAGAAACATTTTTTTTCTGACATTGTTCTCTTAACCGTACACTGCAGGAACATGGAACCTTTGCGTCTTCACTCAAAGAGTGAAGAGTGACGCGGTCATGTATTCTCCAAACTAAATTTCATAAATCAAAACTATGCAGAAGTGCATATTTTCACAGGAACCACAGCCTCTCACTTGTGAATCGAAGCAGAAAAAAAGATCAGAACAGGGAAGTGTGAACAGAGTCAGTTGCCACTGCGCAAACGAGGGGAGTTCATATAAATACAGAAAATAAGTTATGCTGTCAATTCATCAATTTTAATTCTAGACATTTGATTTGTATTTTAAGTAACAGATAATCTATTTTTTCTCCTTCCTAACTTGCCATTTCCAGAAAGTCCAAAAAACATGGTCCGACCAATGAACCAATGGAGGCTGATTTAAGAAATAAAAATAGACGTTCTTGTGACTTCTTGCAGGAAGAACCCGACAAAGAAAACATGCTAGATCACAGCTGAAGCCAGAATGGGTTCTTACCCATTTCTTTTAACACCTGCCTCACGTTTATCTCACTGGAGCAGCCGGCAACAGCGAACAGCACAGCCAGCAGTCTTAAAAAAAAAAAAAAAGACACAGAAGAAACTGAGACAACGGTCAAACAAGCAGGTAAAACCTCCTGAATGCAGGTGTAAGAGATGAGGGGGCAGGACACGAGGGGGCGATTCCTTCAGCACCATGGCAAATACAAGCCATTGTAAAAGCCCGGTAGGTTTCAGAGAACCTCAGCTGGTCCTCTGAGATTGCGTCAGGAGGCAGTGTAGGACCACAGCACTGCTCCACCAACAGCCCGTCTCCTCCATCGCCTTGTTAAACCCTGACACCCCTCACCTCTACATTAAAATAAAATTAAAAAAAATCAGGAGGGCCCTGTGCGCTGCCTGACAACAACAAGGTTCATTAATGGGAAACCATGAGTATTTTCAAGGCTAATCCAACAGGGTGCGCCAACGATTAAGCTCCATAAATTATTCTGGGAAATGAAAAAAAAAAGAATGATCTTTACGGAAGTCTAGGTAAGGTCTGTCCTTGCTCGCTCCTGATTGGCTTACACCATGCATAAAGTTACTTATGCACCTCGTACACATTTCACACCATCTGCTCCTGTGTAAACCTCAACACAGACCAAAAGTGGCAGAGAAAACATAAACACACAACACAATAAACACAAATGCAAATACACCGGCTGCTGGTTGGCGATGATGCTCCGTCTGAACGGTCTGCTGTCCCAGCACACACTGAGCAGAGGTCCCTGCTCTACTACGTCAGCGTCTTCGGAAAGACAAGGCAATACAAATGTAGCTAGAAATCAAACTTCCTGAAGATGGCGACGTTTTCGGACGGAAACTCTTGAATAAAAACTGTTGGAGAGATACTATTAGAACAGTTCCTTATCTTTTTCTTTAAACAAATGATTCACTGCCACCTTCAGGCCAAATAACGCCATCTCCTGTATTTTTTCACTAAACTGAAAACACAGACAACAACGGCCTCCATTTGTGACACAGACCAAAGATGAGAACAAGGCTCATAGAAAAGCTTCGTCAGCAACTACCTGAACAGTGTCTTTAGGGTTGGACTAAGAGGGGACAAGGGACCTGGTGGGTCCGCAGCCCACTGTTTGAATAACACGTCTGGAAACAACCTAGAAAGCAAAATCTCAAATTATTTGAAATTGACTACTATAAAAATGGTTACTAATTTTTTTTTTTAAACTTTTTTCAGTCCCATAAGGCTGAGCTTTTCAACCAAATTTTAACACGTTTGACAACAGTGGCAACAAACTCTAGGTCATCCATTCCCTGTGAGTCAGCATGTGTTTCTATGCTACACAGATCTACACTGAATATGCACAAAGAACGACTTAAAGAGTTTTAGACCAGCTTTGTGAAACCAAACTGTTACAACAGATCAATTTGGCAAATGAAAAGACATTTGCAGAAAGACTGCAAACTGAAAACTTAGTCAGGAATCTTGAAAAAAACAAAACAAAAGCTTCTCTGTGTGGGTGCAGTTAGTGAATCTGGTCAACTCTTCTACTCAGAGTTACACAGCATGTATTGGATGGATGGATGGTTGGGAGTGTGTGTGTGTGTGTGTGTGTGTGTGTTTGAGGCAGCGTCAGACACCGGTGGTGAAGGAGAAGTTAGCAGCTAACTTGAATCTGCTGCGTGAAGCTCTTCTACCAGGACTTTCTGTGGATAATGGGGTCTTCATGTTGGAGGCTCCACCCTCCTCAGGTGGAGCAAAGGTTCTGTTTGTGACTGATGCAGCTCCTTCACAACCTGATATCAGAGACAAAATAATGGTATTAGGGAAGTCTGATATAACATTTACCGATACCAATATCAACCGATGTTGCCCAAACACTTCATTCCCGATACTGATATGAACCAATACTGATATATGCAGCTAATTTCCCTTGAATTAGTGTCATAGCAGACTAAAGGCATTCTATGAATAACTGTGTACAACATAAACACACTACTTCAATAAAAGTTATAGAAAAATTACACATTTCTTTTTACCAAACAGGAAATGTGTTGGACAGAAGAACTTTCCAAAAACATTGATTAACATTATAAACTGGGCTCATTCAGCCTCACAACAATAGTCAATATAAATGGGCACAGATAGAAACAGCTGCAGTATAAGAGTAAAAAGACCTCTTTAATGAGAGAAAAAAACATTCCAGCATCGTCACAATGTAAATGACTTTTTTCGTTGATGACATGAGACGACACTAACGGCGTTTCACCGGCAAATGCCCAAGAAAAAACTGTGTCTTGAACGCTTTACTTCGCTGCATAAAAACGCCTTGTGATGAAGTGTTAAAATCTTCCCCTCACCCTCACATGATCAGCTCCTTGCAGTCATTAAGAATAACAGTTTTCTATCCACAAAAAACTACAGACCACGGACATTTACTGTAGCATCGATCATTGTTGTTGTCCCTTTAAATGACATCATTAATCATGTGCTTGTCAAAGTGTCAGTAATACTGACTCAGTTCCCCATGAGGAAGTCCAGCGTATTTTGCAGTATCCGATTTTGAATATCGATATGTTCCGATATAAATAATTATGCTGATATCGGCATAATTGTAATTGTCCATCCCTAGTTTTACTCAAACAATACCCAGACAGTAGTATGTTAAGAAAAAAATCTGTCATTTGGGTTATTGCAAACAGTTTTTTGGCCTCAGTTCTTTGACTTAAATTTCTTTAATTTCTAACAAAATTCTTTACAAGTTAAAAAAAAACAACTTAAAACCGGAAGTTAAGTGGGACTGAAAATATAGACATTTTATCAACTACAACTAAACAAGACGTAAAAGTAGCAGTCTCCACAACCACCACCCAAATCTCACTGCACAATACAAACCCCTCAATAACCTTCCTCCAGGTGCTGCACCCATCACCCTAACCAGGATTTGCACCTTCAACCCTGGAGTTCATGTCTCAATGACAGAGAAATTAACTCTCAGACTAGGCGGCAATGAAAAAAAAAAAATAGAAACTGATGCAGTAAGAATCAAATGACAAAAAGAGTGCAAACACACTGACCAGTGGGTGGTGGAGTTCTTTCTTCAAAGTGAATCAGGTCTGTGTGTTGGAGGAGAACCGGATCAGGGTGAAGCTGAGGTGAAGGGAGGCAGGAAGGAACCGGACCACCGAGCAGGTCCACTGGAGATGACAGACGCAGCAGCTCAGAGTCTGACGCCAAGGTGGTACCTGACATTGACAATGGACGGACGTCACATCACTTATAAATTCCAAATGAAGTGTTTGGAGCTGACTCTCTCTCTCATTTCTTCTTACTGTTTTACATGGCACAGAAACTCTTCTTAATGATATCTTTTTCATCATTCATGAAGACACTGCAGTCTGTAGGACAGTTATGGATGACCTGGTGACTCACCACAGTAACCTCGTTCTAAACACCAAACCTAATCACCTGGGCTCTGGGCTGCAGACACCGTGTTGCTGCTGTGGTCGTCTTTATGGGTCTCTGTGTTCTCCTCTGGCTGGGGGCTGGTGGGGGTTGAAGAGCCGGTCTTTGCTGCACCCAATAAAGAGGATCAGACGAGACTTAAAATCTCATAAATCTCATCATTTATGCAAAAAAACAAAAACAAAAACTGTACCTTTCATATCGTTTTTCAAAACGATAATCCTCTTGTGGCCGTGACCCTTAATCCAAATCACCTGTTGACAGAGCAAAATGAAATGAACCTGTTCCTTTCAGCCTCTCCCTTTTCTCAGGTGTTGCCACAGCAAAGCAACAATTTCCATCTCCACCAGTCCTCTGTATCTTCTACTCAAACTACCTCCATGTCCTCCCTCTCTGCATCCATCAATCTCCTCTTTGTCTCCTACCTGGAAGCTCCATCTCTAGGATCATTCTTCTACCAATATAACTACTGTCCCTCCTCTGAACATGTCCAAACCATCTCAATCTGTCTTCTCTAGCTTTTTCTCCAAACCTGTCTGTCTGTGTTGTCCCTCTAATCAACTCATTCCTGATCCTGTCCATCCTTGTCTCTCCTAAAGAGAACCTCTTTAACTCAACCAAAACCATGGGTATTTTCATGTTAATAAAAAAAAAAAAATCTCAATATAGAGCTGCATACTCTGAATTGTATCAATACAATATCACAAAGAAAGAATTTATTGTGTGGCAGAGATGGAACAAGGACTGTGCTTTGGTGTTACTGGTGCGAGTAAAACAAAGTCAAAATAAAATAAAGAGTATTCAAGAGTACAAAATGACGAGTTACAAAAATAAGGCAGTTTTGCTTTTATGAAATACGTTTTTTTTAATAACATCCTACCACTAAGGAAGAAAAGCATTAGTGACAACACCTATATAAATAGCTGCAGTCTTTCTCACCTGAGGTATGGCGCTGAGCAGCTCGTCAATGTTGGAGTATCCATAGTAACGTGGCTCAAGGGCACTGCCTGTAAATTTGTCATAAGCTCCCCGGAACTCGGTGAGGAAGATCTGGTTGTAATGGTAGGTGTGCAGCAGGGCGCGCATGTTGCGAGCAAACTGATAAAGTCGGGTCAGTCTCACCCACTCCTCACTCTGACCAGCAGCTGGGTCGACAACTTTAGTGTTCTCTTCACTTTCATCGTGGTAAAGCTATTAGAATGGGGGGGAGAAACAAAACTGTAAGACTCAAACTTTCCTTCGTGTTTTAGAAAAAGAGCAGCGATTGTTTAAATCTCACCTCCACCAGGTAAGGCAAACTCTTGAGCAACTCGCTCAGTGAGAGGAACCCATATTCACATGGGTTGAGCTGGACTCCATGGGCAGACAGATAAAGGAGACTGAGGTTCTTCACCTTTATTCCTTGGGTGACCTGCTCCTCCTCTTGGGACATGAGCAAGGACAGCAGCTGAGAGGTCAGCAGGCGCAGAGACTTCCTGTTTATCAATTGCACTTCTCGTCCTTCAGGACTGTCCACAACCTAAGCAACAACGAGGTGAAAAAAAGAAGAAAAAAAATAATGAATAAAAACTCGACGTTGGCACTGATCGGGTGTTTTACAACCAGGAAGACGTTTCTTGCCTTGACAACATGACAGAGTTTCGTGAGAAGCCCTGGCAGGGAGCTGGCATCGTAGTCCTGCAGGCGGAGACCGTAACCAAACGTCTTGCTGTACTCGGTGAGCAGCTGGCTGACAGAGAGGCTGGAGCTCTTCTGAGCCCGGAGCAACTTGACCAGCTGAGCTGCCAGGGCTTTGATACGCTCCACTTCTGTCAGACTCAACATTTTCTCCTCCCCACACTCCAATACCTGACCAACACACACACAGACAGCAAGAAAGGGGGAGATTAAGAAACAAATAAAAAATGATCTTTATTTATTGTTACTAGTTTTATTTTTTTCAAATTAACTAGAAGCTACTAAATTCACTAAAAAGTCTTTACAGCCTTTGCGTTAATCTGAGAGGTTGTTAATAAAAATATAGTAAACCCAAGATGTCTTTGTTCCTCACCGTCAGAACTTCAGGTATGGCCTCAAACAGTTCCATGAGCTTAGTGAAGCCGTAGTAGCTGAGCTTGCACTGGCGCCCGAAATGGTGATGATAGGTGGGGATGAACTTATTGAAGGGCATCCTGCAGTGAGGCTGGTGACGGAGGAGGTCGACCACCTCTTTGGCAAACTGCTTTGTTCGCTCTATTTCCTCGGTTGTTCGATCTGCAACATTTAAAGACCTTTTACAAAAGACTGGTACTGTGCATTTAACAATGACCTTAAAACAATGGCTAGTCACAAACCAATAAGGCCAACACTAGTCCCTCAGTCCTCCAAAAACTTCTGGGTCTGTAAAATGTTCTCCTCTGCCTGCCATTTGTAATTTTTCTCATATTATCTCATTTTATGCAATTTATGCATTTTATCTCATTGTCTGTAAAATGTGCTGTTGTTTGTACATTGTTTTTTTGTCTGTCCATTGTCTGTCACTGTCTGAGGTTTCTTCCTCTTTTTTTTCCCGTTGGGATTTTTTGGAAGTTGTTCCTCAGCTGGTGTGAAGGTCTAAGGCCAGGGGGGATCTATCTATCTGTATTTACTGCATGCCTTCAGGTGTTTGTGTTTACTCTTTTGCTTTTGCTTGCTAAATAACGCCTGTTGTTATCTGGCACTATAAACAAATAAAGTCTGTAACTTGTTTCTAATAATGCCTTTCTGTCTTTCTTCTGTCCATCACCCGTTCTTTTTTTTTTTTTTAATCCAATGAGTGTTTTTCTGGGAGTTTTTCCTCAATTGAAGTGAGACTCTATAAGGACACGAGGCCCTGTGGCATTTGGGTGCCTGGTACTACCCTAGTGGTTGAACTGTTAACAATTCCATCAGGTGACTGCTGACGGAAATTAACCTTTTAGGCTATAATTGGTTAAATTTATGTTTAATGTTCATTGATGTACATTGTCCGTCTATAGCAGGGGTGTCAAACTCTGAGTCACAGTGGGCCAAAATAAAAAAACTGCAGTGAAGTCACTCAATATTCATTGAAATATAAACTGAAAATATGCATGGTTTCCCAGCAGGTATTAAATGTTTTTATTCCCATATAAAAACATTGAACCAGGGCAGACAAAGTTTAATAAGCAACACACATGAATTATAAAAATAAAAGACAGATCATGATCTGTGTTTTATTTTTATAATTCATGTGTAATATTTGTTGCTCATTCTGTCTCTTTATCTGTTGACCACAGGATAATCCCTTTAACAGACTGACGGATGACTGTAGTAGAACAGAGCATTGATGGACCACTTTATCAGACTATTAAGACCAGTCAGGTGAACCTACCTCTCTTGGGAACACAGATGACAGTGTCCGTGGCCTCTTGTGTTATGGTGATAGTTGTGTCAGGGATTTCAGTCAGTAAATCCATAAGATCACAGAGGCCGTAGTCAACAACCCTCCAATCCCTGGAAAAACACCTGGTAACCAAGAGAAATAGTATTCAACACACACCGCAAAACTGGGTGATTCATCAGACTTTGGTACTGATACAGTTGTGCCATCATGTGATGTCAACAGTGGTGTGGTTTTGTATTTTTGTCATTAGTTACAGTGTTTTTTTTGTTCATTATACACATACATATTGTAGAAGAGTAGTAAAGTGATTGTTTCAGAATGAGTTAATTTCTATTGAGTCAACAGAGCAGGGGTCCCAAACTCGCAACCCGTGGGCCATTTGTGGCTGATATTTTGTGGCCCCCACCTTGATGTGAAAGTTGAATGTTAGTGTGGCCCACAGGATTTATAGAATGATTCTACTGCAAGTCAAGGCTAAAAAAAAAATGTTTTGTTGGAGGCACCCAGTGAACATTGTACCTTGGGTGCGTTCAAAGCACTCAGGATAATTGAATAAACAGCAAAACAGACAAATCATTTCAGGAAAAACATTTACTCAAATAGGACCTGAGTAGGTTCAGACTGACCAGTGGTACGCCTGCATGAAGTCATTGATTGCCACTTGTTTGCTGGCTTGAAATTTCAGCAGTTTGAGAAGGTCCTGAGTGAATCTCTTCACTTGAGCTCGATGAGTGAGCGTCAGCAAACGCTTGGTTCCCATCCCCAAGATCTGGAAATGGTATTAAATAATTAGTGTACAATATACGTGTCCAAAATAATATATTTTAATAAATCTTCAATTAACTTTTTAAACATTTTGACCATCCTACCTGTAAAACATGTGGAACGGCCTCCAGCAGCTCCAGGAGTTTGGTGTAGCCGTAGTCAGAGACACGGCACTGCTTGGCAAAGTGATGATGGTACGAGGGTATGAACTTGCTGATAGGCATAACACATGAAGGCTGACTCTTCAACAGGTCAATGATCTCTCTGCTGAATTGAATGAGCTGTGGATTCCCCACTGGACTTTTGCAACGCTGAATCCAAAGCTCTGAAAATAAAAGTACCAGCAATGTTACAAAGCAAAGCGACATTTTTTGTCCATTTTTTGGTGATTTAGAAATGTTCATACCAGAGGCTAGGGCTGGTGGTTTATTGTGGACCCACTTAATGACTTTGAAACCGTTCTGAGCTGTGACGATGGTAATGCTGGGGACACAGGTGATCAGGTGCTCCAGGGACACTCCACCCTGCAGTGTCTCACCACCCACCTGCAGGGGGCTGAATTTAGCTGCATAGCAATCGGTGAAACTAAATGAAAAATATACAAAATTATAGGCTTTGAACGCTTCGGAAATACACCTATTTAATAATTCTCACTGTAATCCTAAAACCACAAGATGCCCATTACAGCAGGACCGTTACCTCAGAAGTGGAAGAGATCCTTCATGTGCCTGCAGCAGACTGTGGACCTCCGAAGCTAAGGTGCTTAAGGACATTACAACAAATGGGATCTTATAGGAATCGGGATCAAAGTCCGCCTCACTGCAAACGAAAAAATAAAAATAATCAGCTCTGTGAAAGTGGACATTTGCTTTGCTAGGGTCGAGGCTTTATTGAAGGTCTCATCATCAGTGTACCTGAAGTGTTGTCCGTAGTGTTCTTTACAAACTGGCTCGTGATACTCCAACTCCTCGAAGACCACAGGGCTTCCACTGGCAGAAGAACCTTCCTGAGACTGAGAAGATCCGAGCGGACTCTGGCGGATCTGGCTGCCGGGCAGAAGGCACACGAGTCTGGACCCTCCCTGTTCCCTCAGAGCCACGACCTCTGGGAGTCTGTACAGATCTCCAACGACCAGCTTACGTGAGTATCTGCAGGAGGTAATAGACTTTCTAGTCAGTTACATAATATGTATACAAACATTGCAGAATTAGAATAATTAGATCTCTAACGACAGACGACCAAAGTAAATCAACTATATTTATAAATCACAAATGTCAGGTTTTTTCAACTGAAATCGAGAAGGAACGTTGGACAGTGAACCTACTTTTTCTCATAGATCTCAGTGAACTTGAAGAGGGGAAGACAACTTGCCGGAGCATCCTGTAGAATACTGATGATCTCTGAGCTGCGAGAGGACAAAGGTGAATTTTAACACCACTTGAAAATAACCCCACTTGATTTAACAAATGAAAAAACTTTGTACCTGAGCAGAACCAATGACTTGTTCCCTCCTCCCGTGGTCAGAGAAACTTGGATACGTTTCCCCCCGATCTTGTAGCGGTGCAGACCACTGACAGCACTAATGGCCTGCTGCAGGGATAACATGTGGACAGTGGCCTTTAGCTGGTAGTCAGTGTGAGGGCTGAGCTCCACAGTTTTCACCTGTATTTAGGAAAACATGTTTGTTGGTCATTAATAATACAATTTCAACAATCTGAAACATTAATTGTTAGAATAATTATGATAGTTATCCCATATTTGTCATGTTATTGTCTGATTTATTATATTACTGAGTGCTGTTGTGACCTGCTTTTTTTTTTAGTCACAAACATCCTTGTTTGTGACTATATTTCTAACAACACAGGACCTGAATATGGACCTTGACCTTTATAAGTAAAGGTTTGCTTCCCGAGAGAAATATCTGCTGTGATTCCATAAATCACCTCCACAAGCTGAACACTGACCATGATGACGTACTACGCTGATGATGATTGCTTAACTTTAAACATCATATAAGGATTGTTTTTAAAGCATTGTGCCATGTTGCAAATAAGTGATTTCCCTACTTCTTAGATTTGCAACGTGATTGGTGTAACTTAAGGACCTCCTGTCTTCAAGATAAAGGAGAAACGGAGAAGTGTACGGGAGAACGTTTTAGAGACTGTGCACATCTCGCGTTCTCCTCATGAGAAATCTCACATTTTTCTCATGAGTAATTTGAACCGTAGTCTTTGCCTCATTTTTTTAAACCAACTTGCTCATGTTCTAGGTTGTTCGAACCTGACATTAATAAAACCTGTTTCGGACAGAATGTATTTCCACATGAAGAGATTCACGTTACTGGAAATGTATTTAATATAAAAAGGGTTTAGGATAACAACTCACCCGCCCGTATCGAGAGAAGCCGTCATGCAGCATCTGCTGCAGGTCTTTACGGGACATTCGATAGTCCAGGTTGCCCACCTGAATTTCTGCCCCCTCTGAGAATGGCTCCTGTTGACTTTCAGGACATGGGCTCCGGGAGACAGTAAGAATGGGAGAGGAGCGGCTGGACAGGCAGGGGGATGCACTCCTGGGGTTGGAAATGACAATTGTTTCTTTAACATAACAACACTAGAGATCTAATGAACATTTAGTCATGGTAAAATTAAGTCCTTTTCTTGTGGATGTTTTATATCAACTAAATGGAGCGTGGAAAAATGGTACCTGGAGGACCAGGAGCCCTGGGAGAGGACAAGAGGACTGAAGCTTCTTTGGAGGTTTAATTTACTAAAGGCTGAGGGAGTGCTGATCTGGAACTCTACAGAGCTTCTTTCACCTTGGTCTTTGGGTGAGTCAGTCACACCACAGGGGTTAGTACTCTCCTTCCTGTGCAGGACAAATATTTCAATGGTAGATATTCCCAGTTCAAAAAGATACTGCAAATAAAATATACAGATCTTAAACTGTTTTTTTTTTTCTTTAACTTCACCTCATCCTGTACGTGGACTCTCCAGTGTGGCCAGGTTTGGACAACTGTCCCAGGGCACCAGTCTCAGTAGAATTGCGTGGAGAGGAGGAAGCAGAACGTCCTTTGTCCATCTGGTGAAAAGCAGTTCTGGACTTCTCCTCCAGGCCACCCTGCTCCTGGAGGAAACAGACATAGTGTTGAAGCTCTTGACAATGTGCTTCAATGTCACAGTGATTAGTAAAGAAGTATTTTACTACTAATAAAGTAAATGCATCTAGATTGGAAAAAAAACAACTGCAAAAACAAGCAGCACAAATTAAGCTGAGAGTAGTAAAAAAAAAAAAAAAAACTTATTGGGGAACTTGCATGGAGAAGGACATCAGCAATGACACACATGCCAGAAGAGGAACACATGAAGCTCTACCAGCAACTACAAAGAGGCTACATGCTAGCACAGGAAAACAGGAAGTAAGCCAATACAAGCTGTTAGTGTCAGAGCAGCAGTTAGGACCATGGCAGAAAAACTAATGCTAATGAAAAGCAGGCCAAATAAGAAGACAGGGCAATGGAGCAGAGGCGGAAGCAGGCACAGGCGAGACTGCTGACCTGATGGGGCTTGGCTGGAACACCACCGGGAGGCCCACTGCACCCCCTCCTGGGGCTGTAGGGCCTTTCAGGGGTGTTGCACGGGCGGGCCGCTCGGCGTGGCCTCCTCGGTGACCTGGACTTCTCCAGGGGCAGAAATGAAAAGGAGGGGATTGGCGGTGGTGGGGGGAACAGTGAATCCTGAGACAGACTGAGCTGGGGCAAAGCTCGAGACAAAGAAGGGGGCTGAGACCGGAGCTCGGGCTCAGGACTGGCATCGTCTCTGGGCCGCGGGGAGAAAGAAACACTGATTCTGTGGCCAAAGACATCCTCGTTCTCCATTCGCTTGCGTGCACGCGCGGCCGCCTCGGGGCTGCTGAAGCGGAGCACCGCAGTGCCCTGGGACATGCCCAGCACCTTGCCACCGCAGTTGTCAGACAGACGACGGAGCCTGAGCTTCACGGCGTTCCGCAGGTTCTTGTCACAGTTGACTGGCAGGTTGTGCACGTAAAGGAGGTTGAAACTGGGCTGAGGGAATGGTAGGAAGAGACAACGTGCCTGTCTGGTTTGTATGGTTAAGACTTTCGGGGAAAAAACAGATCAAGTAGTTTGGAGTATAGCTCCAGTTGCTAGAGCAGAGGTCTGAAACTGATGGCCAGCGGTCCAAGATTGTCAGAGATTTAAGGCGTCTGACCTTTTGCCTTCTTGGCCACATGACTTCACTTATGTAAACAGAATGAAGTAAAATGATACAATTTCCAGAATTGAAGTCAAGCCTTTCTGAGGCCTACCTGAGACTTGACGAGCATTCGCGGTGGCAGATCCGCAGTGATCTCCTGAAAGGTCACATGACGATGGCAATGCTGCAGCAGAGCTGGAGACGTGTGGTTGCCATGAATCAGTATGACGTGGAAACCGTGGCGATGACGCAAGTCACTCAGCTCACTCGCAAAGTTTACATCCGCTGTTAATGGAGATCACAGTTTGTAGTATTAGGTAATTGAACACAGCAAAAGTGCGGCCGATTACTTTTCATGCAAATCGAACTCACAAGAGACTAATATGACAGTAGCAGGTGCAGCGTGGGTTTCTGCAAAACGTCGTAAGCTCTGCCGTAGTTTGTCATCTGCAGCGTTCTTGGCTGTGGCATTGATGTGTGCAACAGTAACCTGGTGTTGAAGCAAATTTTCGTCAGTGCTACAGCATAAACAGTATTAACAGGACATCAACTTTACTTTTGGCTCACTAAAAGAATTGAAATAAACTACGACTACATGACAGGAACCTGGCAGTTGTTGAGCTCCTGAATGACAGCTTTGCTCTCCTTGCTGATGTCACAGACACAAATGAATTCAGCCTCTCGATGACCCTGGAAGAAGCGGCTGCGGATGCGTTGAACCACCGCTCCGGCAGAGCGACCACTCGGAACGCTGCAGTTCTCAATGTCCCAGAAGACGCCTACTGGCGGGATATTCTCTGGACCATTGCTTTCTGGTGAGCCTGAGAGACAGATGCAGAAAAATTGTTTTTACAATCATTACATCCACGACTTAACTGTACCATCTTCATCCAGTGAGATGACCAACTGTAGAGCTTTGAACTACAGATTTTAGGGATAAAATTTAGGGGGTGCAAAAAAAAAAGCAAACAATTTTTCTTTCGAGATCTTACACCTGAATGAATGTGTTACACTAGAACTAAATATGAGAGTAAGAACTACTCTTACCAAACTTTTGGCCAGTCTTGCCAACGCTGGTGGAAGGCATGTGAATCATGCCCTCAGACGAAGAACCACAGCCATTGCAGATAGGGACAGTGATAGGAGCAATTTGTGGAATGGGAACATTGGGCCACACCTTATCAGAATCTGATGTGATGCCATTCACTGGCTGCAATAACAATACAGTTTTTAGTAGAAAACATGTGATTATGACCTTGGTTCAGTGACAAGACAGTGACTGAGGTGATCCCAGTGACCTACAGTAACAGTCATGACATTTTTTAAGGCAAAGTAAATAATAACTGCTCACCTTTAAAAAGCACTCCTGACAGTAGTGTGCTCCCTTTAGACAAACTGTACGTTCTACATTCAGGTGAATAGGATTAGAGCAAAAGTGTGCAGAGGTGGTTGTAGTAGTTATGGTGGTTGAGGTTGTGTGGTCACCAAGGGTGCTCCTCTGGGATCTTATGGCTGATGGGCTGCAGTCCACACCCCGGGTGTAGAAGCCAGAAGAGGCCAGGAAAGAGGCAGGTGGTGGAGCAGAAAAGACAGAGGACAGAGAGGACGCCAAAGGGGCCAGAGAAGGGAATGCAGCGGGCTGACTACATGGAGGAAGTAAAGAGGGACAGGCGTGAAGAAGCCCCGAGCAACAGGGTAGGTTGGGGTGGGAGGAAACGGGCTGAGAGGTAGCAACAGCAGAGTGCAGCTGGGGCGGATAATCGAGGCTGAGCAAACGATCTGGAGCAGAGCGCACGCTGCCACAGCTCGGCTTATTTTTGTACTGGTGAATGGATGACGTGACCAAGCCAGACCCAGAACTGCTTAAACTGCTGTTGCTAATGGGAACTCTCAGAGAGCGCGGGGCCATCAAGAGAGAGACAAGGCTGTCATTGTTGATGCTGCTACCAACAAAACCTCCACCATCTAATACCCTCTGTCCATCTGTGCTGCAGTAATCACAGTGGGTACAAATGCTTACTTTGGGGCTACTACCCTCTTGATGCTGCTGCTGTTGTTGTTGTTGTTGTTGGGAGTCTGTAAGAAGCTGGGGTGGAAGAGGCAAGCAGGGGTGAGTAGGGTGAGGGGCCAGAGAGAGGGGCTGGGATGATTGGGAGGAAGTATGATGTGGTGGAGGGGGGACATCTTTTAGTTCCAGAACAGTCTTTCTGCTCTCCATGTTACTGTTCTGAAAGGAAAATCATCAATGGGGGGTTAATAGTTGAATTAGTTTAGCCAAGGTTTAATTAAAATTATAAATGATATAATTCTCAATTGCAACAAAATAATTATTATAATAATATTATTATTACTGAAATATTTATACTACATTTAAGATGGATCCCTGGAATCCCCAAGCTCTAAGTCATTTGTACACTAATAATGCCCATGATAATTACCCGTAGAACGATATTTTGCCTTGATGTGAAAGTTGAATTTATAATAATATTTTATAGATTTGTTTCTTCCACGTTTTATGGTAAATCCTATAATTCTCAAAACCCTGATCCACCGTCTCCTTCGGGTTCGGTGTTGATTACACAGAATCTATGGGAAACTGATTTTTTTTAATAAATTTGTTTCTTTTGTATTAAAACACTGAAAGTTGACGCAGCCCTTCAGTGAAATGATAGTGTGGGTGGTGGCCCTCAACTTAATTGAGTTTGAGACCCCTGATGTAAAGTATCCATTTACTTGACAGATCATTAATCAGTAAAATGTTGTTTTGAGTGTCAAAGGTGTCACTAATTACCACATCTGTGAATGCAACACAAGCACTATCAAAGTTTAAACCAGTAGAAAAATAAAACCTCACATTCATTTTGTTTCTGTGGGACAATTTTTCAAATGTATGGAATAATTTAGCAATGAAAATAATAAGAAATACTTGGAAATGTTGCCTGACAAATTAAGAAAGGAGTTAAGATGGAAGGTAAGTGTACCGCAATGAAGTACAACTGTGGTATTATCCTTTTTACAAAGTGCAGCAGGTGGAAAAGTGACAAAGGAAATACCTACTTCGTTATCAATGAGATGAGGGCCGGTTGTCTCAATGGAGGGGAAGCAGTCTTTGAGTTTCCATAGCAGGGTTGAGGCCTCCGTTTTGGGTTGACTGAGCCATGGGAAGGGGTTAGCTTTGCTCGGGGATCTCTCCTTCCCCAGTCCTTCCATCATACAACCTAACGAGATCTTTCACCATGCTGTGTCCTCTCTTCTCTCTCATGCTTTCCTTTTAAACGGAAAGGAAAGCAAAGTTCAGATAGTCTGGCTAAAACTACCGCTCGCTACTTCCTTGTAGTTCACCCTCCTGTGACACATCAGTGTTGAGACCCGAGGGACTTGTTTACGGCGGCGGTAAAGTTTCATTTAAAGGAGCTCAATAAAAAATAACTCAAAGCGAAGCAGAGTCTGCGAACCTTGACCAGACCGAGCTGTTTACTCAAAGCTAACAAATGTTTTCTCATCTATCAATCAAACGCAACCTGTAAGCGGCGTCACATCGTATAATCACATATTATTGTTTTTAATCTGGTAAAAATCTTAGTTTCTATTGACGAAAACTCATTTCAAATGAATTGTTTAGACGCAGCCGTCGTCGCGTTGAGGCTAACAAACGCAAATAAATACGACTTCGCATGTCTAAGGGACATAAAGTGTCCCTACTCGTTTGACCGTGATAAAGTGAAGCAGGTATTTGACTGGACAACAAAACTTACGGTACCTGAAAAGACCTCGTATTTCACATCTTCCTCACTGGACCATTTCCCTCTCTCCGCTCCCTGACTGACCCGCACCGTTTTGTAACCTGCGCTTGCCAGAAAGCAGTCAAGAGTGTCGTAAAATCGTAACAATGGTTCCACAGCTGCCGATTGTCGAAATTTAGATGGTATTAAAATTGTGAAAACACCCCGTTTCACGTCTTTAAGATGTATGTGAAAAAAACCTTTACATTAAAAAAAAGCTATCTTCGACCCAATACGCAAACCTTTGATTAAAAGGACAAAGACGGCAAGGAGTTCTGATCGCCGATCATTTATTTACTGGCTTGGATACAGCAGTCAGACAGAAGTAGTAAATTGCCGATATAATTGAGAGCCTTTCACAAAGATTCAAGATGAGAAGTCTCTGAACAATATATATATCAAACGCGTGTATAAAATAAAATCACTTTCTTTGCATTTTCATGGTTTTGTCGTGTTTATTCCTCTTCTTTTTTCAGGATTTGGAGAAAGGTTTGGAAGGCTTTTGGGGAAAAAGCGACAGAAGCCAGATTGTGATGGTTTGGACATGTTCAAAGAAGGGACAGTGGATACATTGGTAGAAGAATGATCCTAGAGATTGATGGATGCAGAGAGGGAGGACATGGAGGTAGTTTGGAGTCAGAGTAGAAGATACAGAGGACAGGGGGAGATGGAAAATGCTGACTGACCCCCCTGAAAAAAGGACAAGCTGATAGACGATTGTCAGAACTAGTTACAGAACAAACTTTATGTTTTACAGTAACTTACTGAAGTGTAACTGTGTTACTAAATGTTACATTAAATATATTGGAAAAGTTGAACTTTTCCCTTGGTTCGCAGCACATCATGAAGGGAATATAGTTGGTCCTGAACACAGTGCAGTTGTGAAACCCCAATTCACCTCTATAGACTTGACTGTACATTCAGCACCCATTTAACCCCACCTCTACACCACCCTCATTAGCGTTTTGTTTTCTGCAACAACCTCTTTTCACGGGTTTGCAACTTCATAGAGGTTAAGTATTAGAACTCCCCGGAAGTTAGAACTGAAGAAGGCGCTTGGATGAGAGGAGAAACATCTTCAAGGAACCTACTTTGTTCCAGTCGCCATTCAAGAACCTATTTTTCCTGGACAGTACCGCTGCGCCCTCCAGTGGCCGTCAGCCACTAATCCACCCAGCAGCGCCTGCAGACCGCGGTTGTCTCGGTTGCTATAACGGGACAGCGGGTCTCAGCAGTGAGTGGACATGCGTCCATCAAAACATACAGCAAAATTCTCCTCCATTCTTTTTACTTGTAAATTTTTATCCGTCCAAACCCGGGAGGAAGTTTTCATTCACTTCGAGGAATTTTTCGAGGAATCGGATTCGTCCAGCAGGTGAATTAAAGGACCACACCGGCGACTTGTGTTCCCGTCCGTCATGGCGATCGCTCACGTAGCCACGGAGTACGTTTTCTCCGACTTTTTGTTAAAGGATCCCACGGAGGCCAAGTACAAAGGGCTGCGTCTGGAGCTGGCCGTGGATAAAATAGCGACGTTCCTGTCAGTGGGGCTCCCTTTGTTCCTCATCTCTCTGGCCTTCGCTCAGGAAGTGTCAGTGGGTGAGTAGATGGAACTGGAGAACATCATTAGAAATATATATGTAAACATATAGATATCAATATATTTTAATATCGCACCAGTTACTAAAGGGGAGCCTCGCCTTCACGGTGTAATGTAATGCTGTGGATTAGGCAGATGTAGACTCCGCGGAGGTTTCAGAAGGTGTGGTCCGAGTCTCCACCCTCTGTTCCCCACGCCCAGGAACACAACAGAGCTGCTGCTGCTGCTGCAGACAGTGATGATGATGATGCTGCTGCATCATACTGGCCGACAGCTCTCATTCATTCTATATAACCATATGGAAAATCCGTCGAGTTACTGTTTTGCTGTTATATTGAAGGACAAGATCACATATCTGGCAACTCATTTTCTGAAACCTAGAAGGCCTATAATAAACTGACTATATTCATAGTTTGGAGTTTGAGTTTCTCTTTGTTTGTGTAGATTTTCATTCAATAGAAAACAAAAATGGTAACAAAAGTTAAATTAATATTTTCATCTTCATGCTCTAATCTGTTGTCAGGTCTTAGGGCCAGCAGTCTCCACAATTGCCACCCAAAACACAATGCACCATATTGTGAGCCTTCCTGTCTGTGGTGAGCCCACAGCCTGGCATCTCGAGGATTCTTAAGCCCTGCTGACCAAAGTTCTATTCCTTAACTGTCAGGCCACCAGTGCTGCCCCAGAAGAAACATGATTTAATTAAACAAAACTCATTTAAGGCACAATTGTCAAACTTAATACTGTACTATATTTATACCAGAGACCATTGGCCTCACCACCCACAGGAAGGCTCACAGTACGGTGTGGTGTCATTGGGGGGCAGTCGTGGATAAGAGGATGAAGATGAAGGAAGGGAAGCAGGAAAAGGAAAGCAAACTCCTTGTCTTTTTGATTCACACCACTGCACACAACAAAAAAATTTAAATTTAAAATTTTAATTCTAATTGTGAAATTTAACCCATCACCAAAGTAAACAAGCACAAGGGGAGCAATGAGTGGGATGGTGCCTGGAACTCAGTGGTAACCTGGCAACCGGATTTGAACTGTAAGCCACTTTTACCACTGCACTAGATAGATGAATTATACCAGAGGCCAGACATGCCCCCTGGTGTGACTATATAGTACTGGGCCAACAAAATCATACCAATCAAACCAAAATATTATAGCATATATATGTATAATATTTAAAAAGGAATGGAAGGAAAAGGAAAGAAGATTAAATAAATAACAACCTAAATACCTATTGATGTAGGTTTGGTTGTTAACTAAAGTTTGTTCCTTGAGAAAAAAAAAAATTAACATTACAAATCTGGTGAGCTGCCAGCACTGAGGTGCTCTGAACACAACACTGTCCTGACTCACATAACTTCCAGTGGACTCACCACCCACAGGAAGGCTGAGAGTATGGAGCAGTGCGATTTGAGTGGCAGTGGTGGAGACTACTGCAGCTGAGACCAGGTAATGGATAAGAGGATGAAGATGAATGAATATTTGGAGAGAAGGGAATCAACCTCAGTTAATATTAAGTTTAGCTTGCAACTTTCCATTGTAAATTTGTTTGACACCGTTTTAGTTTAGTTATAAATTGTCACAAAGAATCTCAATATTGTAAAGAAAACAACAACAAATAAAACAGATAAAATAAACCTTCCCTCTGAAACCACATTGTAGTGTTAGTCACCTGATTCAAAACTGTTTTAGTCCTGACTGGTTCTTCTGTGTTGTCATTCAGGAACCCAGATCAGCTGCTTTGCTCCAACCAACTTCTCCTGGAGACAGGCTGCCTACGTGGACTCCTTCTGTTGGGCTGCAGTGCAGCAACAGGCTGACAGTTCTCCACTGTGGCTGCACAAGGTATGTAAGCATAACACAGAGGGAAGCCACCATACTGGCAGGAGTTACTGTAAGCATTCACTCTAATGGATTTCTTCATCTTTCTTCATCTCCTCCTCCTCTGTTATGGTCTCAGTTCTTTCCATACATCCTCCTCCTGTTTTCCATCCTCATGTACATCCCAACTCTGTTCTGGAGGTTCACTGCAGCTCCACACCTGTCCTCTGACCTCAACTTCATCATGGAGGAGCTGGACCGCTTTTATAATCGATCCATTAAATTAGCCAAGAATCTGGCAACTAGTGCTGATGCCCCAGAGGACACTCAGAGGTACAGTCAATGTCAATTTGGGGGACGGGTAGATAAAAACTCTGACATGGTCACAGCATTTACCCTGATGTTATTGCTGCAATGGTTCTATTAGTGCTGCTGTTTTAATGTGTAACCTTCTTCTCTGCTCTTGTCTCCCATCATATTGATTAATTATTTGCATCAGTGCGTTGGATCTGACCGAGGGTTGCTTCAAATACCCCTTAGTGGAGCAATACTTAAAAACCAAGCAGTTTGTCCACTATCTGGTGGTCAATTACCTGGTGTGCAGGGGTGTGACTCTGCTGATCCTGCTGCTGGCCTGCATCTACCTAGGTTACTACATCCAGCTGGCCTCCATCACCGATGAGTTTCCCTGCGACCTGCGAACTGGGGTGTTGAAAAACGACTCTACTGTGCCCCCTGCTGTCCAGTGTAAGCTGGTGGCAGTAGGTGTCTTCAGACTGCTCAGCTACATCAACCTGGTGGTGTACGTACTCCTGGTTCCCCTAGTGGCGTTGGCCTGCGTTGGACCGGCGCGCCAGAGCTCTGGCTTCCTGCGGCCGTATGAGATGCTACCAGGGTTTGGCGCCCTGGGTGTGGTCAAGCCTTTATACAATGACCTCAGCATTTATCTTCTTTTCCTGCACGAGAACCTGAGTCAGCTAAAATCCTACAAGTGTTTGCAGGTGGGAGAGAAACCTGAAGTGAGACTAACAATGATCTTACTTAACTCTAATATTTGACATGTGATACTTGTTTCCTCAGGTGTTGGAGTTACTGCAGGAGGCCGGTGGTGAGGGGTTGGACACCATGTGTGTACTTCGAACCCTGGGCCAAGTGAAGACGGATGTTATAGACTGTAAGAACACATGCTCGCGACGGGACAACAGAAACTCTAAAAAGGCAGAAGAATGACTCCCTTAAGGTGACTTTTTTTTGTACTACTACATATACAGTATATATATGCAATACAAGATCTGTACGGACAAGATGATGATATAATTTTTCAAAATTAATCCATTGTCATTACTCTACACTGAATATGTATCTTAAGAAA
Organism: Paraplagusia blochii; assembly: GCA_016785265.1. NCBI lineage: Eukaryota > Metazoa > Chordata > Actinopteri > Pleuronectiformes > Cynoglossidae > Paraplagusia > Paraplagusia blochii. The sequence continues at coordinate 103,367 of JAFBJS010000848.1, forward strand.
GGATGTTATAAGTCAAGGATACAGTCTTGTTACTCCTCTACTCTGCATACTCTGTGTGCAATAATGAAAATCCGATAACATATCGGAAAATCCGATATGTTATCGGATATGAAAATCCGATAACTTATTGCCTTTGTTTGGGTTCTAAACTTTTACCTCAGCATTATGGCCAAACGGCTGCGTATATCGGCATCGGAAATAAACTGTGTACAATATTGGCAAAAGGTAACATCAGACATCCCTGATATTACTGTTCACTTAACCTGAATTTGTTTCTATCCTTTCAGCCTCCTTGGTTTTATTGCTGAACAAATATAAGATACTTGCCTTAGTGGATGAAAAATAGTAAATGGACACTGGTATTTCTGGTAAGGTTTAACACTGGACTGTCAACATAAATGTTGTAAGAAGTTAACTAACTTGGTGTCATTTACCTCATAAGTTATGAGTTATAAAAGTTGTAAAAACCTTCCTCACATAGGTTTTGTTTTTTGTTTATTCCCTAATATCTGTCCAGCTTTGTCTTTATAGTTTTGTACATGTTTTATTTTATTGTATTTTTATGCTCTGGTAACATCCATTGCACAGTCTGTCCGTCTAGGGAGTGGACCCCTCTCCTGTGGTTCTCCCTAAGGTTTCTATCGGTTTTCTTCTTCCTGTTTAAAGGTTTTTTTTCCCCTCTGTAGTTTTTCCTTACCCTGGATGAGGGTCTAAGGACCGAGGATGTTACCAACCCTGCAAAGAACCATGTGACAAATCTGATTTGTTAATGTAGGCTATATAAATACAATTTGATTGATCAATTGATAAAAATGCACTGAATTAAGTTTCTCCAAAACTGATCCCGGGCCAGTACAAGACTGGTTTGCTGTAGTAACTCAAATACTAATTGCATGCAATAATTCTCCCTCTGCCTCTGACCTGTGTCTTTACATCACACAAACTTCGGTGTTTTTGGTTTGATGTTGCCATCATTAAAATAAATTTGGATGTTTGCAGCTTTCAACCAGTGTATGCAACGGCATGACTACATACGAAGTAAGACATACAACATATTATTACACCTGGAACTAATTGTTTTAATTCTGTTTTTTGATTTCATATATTATTTGTAAAATTGCTCTGGAAAAGTATAAAAAGTCCTCAATATCAGTCCTGCTTGAAATGAAATGATTGTTTTAGAGTATTTCCATGTGCTAACTTTTCTCTAGAATTTTTTATTTCACAACTCCTGCTGACATGAGCCAAGAGGTGTTGCGTTAGCTAACACGATTCATTTGGAATGTACAGGTTGATTTTATTTTGATGTAACTGTAGAATTCACCAGCAGTGGACTATGTATGTATGTGTTAAATGTAAAGCAATACCATGGATTTTACCTTGCACTCTGTCGTGTCTTCCGGCAAATAAACAACATTTTGGTGTATTTTTAAACAACTGATTTTTATTTCCTCACAATTAGACAGAAAGCATATCATAGAAAGCAACCTTTGATGATTCAAATTTTTGACGTATATATTTTTTTCTTTCACACTTAAAATAACGAGTCGGTAAATGAATAGATAATACCGTCAAGACATTGACAAGTTTAGAAATAATGATCTGTTTAATTCAAAGCTTTTGTCATAGAACCATTTATTTGCAGCGATTCTATTCATCCTTTGTCATTCTGACACAATGAGCAAACCATTTAAACCATTAGAAAACTGGGGTGAATGTTGCTGGGAATGGGTCTCTACACACTACATAGATATTGGACAAAAAGTACAATACAGTATTGGACATTTGTAGCAAGAATAGTCATTTATTATAATTGATAGATGGATTTCTGATTGGTTTAAAGTTATCTTAATTTAACTAGTAACTTTAAACAATACAGTGACACCAAACTTTTGAACGCTGTTTAAAGTACAAAAAACAGATGAAATAATTTTTAATGATTTCCAGTAAAGGCAGCTAAACTGAAGTTTTTAAGACTATAAAAATAGATAAATGTTACATCATAAACAGTAAAAACCTTTAGCCACAACAAACTGTAGCTCGAACTACACTGATTAAAACATTAACAGAGAATGAGGTTATTACACACATAACATACAAAAGTCCACTTATATGAAGGTACTGTTATAACCTCTCAACTCACCCAAGAACACCTAGAACATTTCAACTACAGTTGGGTGACCTAGACCTAAAACTAATTTGTATAGTTTATCGATTTATTAACATTAAACTGAAAGTCCCAGATGAACCACTCTGAACACAGTCTCTTCCTCTCTGCTTCATTGAGAAGTAGAGAACAGTCATCAAAGACAGAGAGTCCATGAACACATCATGTCTCTCTGTCCAATTCCTGCTCAGAAGAGAACGTCCCAACTCATCATCATGGTTAGTGAGACCACACTCTTTAGAAACACATTCCCACAATAAAAAACCTATAGAAATGATCCCTGAAAGAATAGTCCTGATGATTGACTGAGTGGAGACCAGACTCCATGTTAATGACTGTCCTTCTCTCTGAGGGGTTTCTCCAACAGTCACACGCCAAAGACGGGACAGGAATTATGATAACAGGACAGAACTCACTCATATTAGTCAATATGATTCATCTACCCAAATAACTAACTACTCTGTCTCTCCCATTTGCCAAACTTATGAGTTCTTTTTTAATCCAAATCTTTCTTTCACAGGTCAACAGGAGAACAAGAATAAATTCATGTTCTATGGTGTCATGTGTAGATCTTTGATTTCATAGATCCTAGATCACAGATACTACAAATCCCACCAGTATATAGTACCTGTACAACAGTGGGAAAACTCCGAAACCATTGTTGTTTTTTTTGTTCAGGTACGAAACATCCCTACAGCAAGGACCAGATCAGGACATGTCTTTGACACCTGTTACTGAGATAAACAAAGAAAACAAGACTGATACTTGCAAGAAGAGACAAAGAACTGAGTCCAGTAGTCAAGCAGATTAAATGTATCTAACCAGAAATGTAACACTACATTCGGGCACCATTCGTTTTGGACATCTTAAACAACCACTCTGAACACACTCTCCTCCTCTCTGCTTCATTGAGAAGCGGAGAACAGTCATCAACGACGGAGAGCCCATGAAGACATCATGTCTCTCCATCCAATTCCTGCTCAGAAGAGAATGTCCCAACTCATCATCATGGTTAGTGAGACCACACTCTTTAGAAACACATTTCCACAATAAGAAACTATAGAAATGATCCCTGAAAGTATAGTCCTGATGATTGACTGAGTGAAGACCAGACCCCATGTTAATGACTGTCCTTCTGTCTGAGGGGTTTCTCCAACAGTCACACGCCACTAACAGGACAGAACTTAGTCAAAGTAGTCATTCTGATGATGACTACTACAACTATGTTTTTTATTTCTGGCCTTGTGATGGTATTTTTAATCAAAATCTTTCTTTTCAAAGCTGACAGAGTAACAAGCAGAGATGTATTTATGAATATATCACTAATAGCTCCCTGATGTTACTTGTCCTACCAGTATATAGAGGCTGTACTAAAAGCAAGAGAAGACTCCAATTAAAAGATGTGTGAGACAGCACTTATAAAGAATGGAGACCAATAAACTTGGAATAGTTCTGTGTGTTTATATGATAGAACTAAAGACCAAGTATGCTTGTATTGAGCAATATATAGTAATAGAGTATGATGCTATATCTACAAAAAATACTTAACATACATTACAGTACTACACAACTTGCAGACAGCAGTTTATCCAGACAAACCACTCAGAACACATTCTCCTCCTCTCTGCTTCACTGAGAAGTAGAGAACAGTCATCAACAACAGAGAGTCCATGAACACATCATGTCTCTCTGTCCAATTCCTGCTCAGAAGAGAACGTCCCAACTCATCATCATGGTTAGTGAGACCACACTCTTTAGAAACACATTTCCACAATAAGAAACTATAGAAATGATCCCTGAAAGTATAGTCTTGATGATTGACTGAGTGGAGACCAGACCCCATGTTGATGACTGTCCTTCTGTCTGAGGGGTTTCTCCAACAGTCACAGCAACAGGATATGAAAAAAATTAAAGTAAAAGGACCACATTTAAACAAATTAGTCACTATGATTAATCTACTCAAATAGCTAAAAACCGCACGTTTCTCTTTGATTCTTGCCTTTTGAGTTCTATTGTAACGTAAATCTTTCTTTACAGGCCAACAAGAGAACAACTAAAAATGTATGTTCTATAATACAATGCATATATCTAAGATACTTTAGCCAGTATTAAACATCTGTAAAAGGTCGGACCAACTGTTAAACAAAATTGATTTGTGTTCAGGAACCAAATATGGAAACACCAGGGCCAGAAGTGAACTGCAGGTCTGACCTACACAAGTGCAACTGAGATAAAAAACAAAATCTAATGACACGGTAGTATGAAAGCTCAAGAGAAGGAACAGAAACCGAAATAAAGTAAGTCAAATCAAGTACAGACAAGGTATGGTTCGAGCTGTATCAAGACAGTGGTGTGAAGCAAAATCCCAAAACATTGAATTGGCTGATTTAACTCCAACAGCTCCGGACAAACCACTCTGAACACATTCTCTTCCTCACTACTTCATTGAGAAGTAGAGAACAGTCATCAACAACAGAGAGTCCATGAACACATCATGTCCCTCTGTCCAATTCCTGCTCAGAAGAGAATGTGCCAACTCATCATCATGGTTAGTGAGACCACACTCTTTAGAAACACATTCCCACAATAAGAAACTATAGAAATGATCCCTGAAAGTATAGTCCTGATGATGGACTGAGTGAAGACCAGACTCCATGTTGATGACTGTCCTTCTGTCTGAGGGGTTTCTCCAACAGTCACACAACAAAGATGGGACAGGAATTATGATAACAGGACAGAACTCACACATAATAGTCAATATGATTCATCTACCCAAATAACTAACTACTCTGTCTCTCCCATTTGCCAAACTTTTGAGTTCTTTTTTTAATCCAAATCTTTCTTTCACAGGTCAACAGGAGAACAAGAATAAATTCATGTTCTATACTGTCATGCGTAGATCTTTGATTTCATAGATTCTAGATCACAGATACTACAAATCCCATCAGTATATAGTAGCTGTAAACAGTGGGACAACTCTGAAACCATTGTTGTCTTTTTTGTTCAGGTATGAAATACCCCTAAAGCAAGGACCAGATTAAGACATGTCTTCGGCACCTGCTAATGAGATAAATAAGGAAAACAGGACTGACAGAGGCAGATGGACACCCACGAGAAGAGGCAGAAAACTGAGCCCAGTGGTTGAGTGGACTAGATGTATTTAACTAGAAATGTAATAATCTTCTCAAGCGCCATTAGTTTTGGACATCCTGGTCAACCACTCTGAACACATTCTCTTCCTCTGCGCTTCATTGAGAAGTAGAGAACAGTCATCAACAACAGAGAGTCCATGAACACATCATGTCTCTCTGTCCAATTCCTGCTCAGAAGAGAACGTCCCAACTCATCATCATGGTTAGTGAGACCACACTCTTTAGAAACACATTTCCACAATAAGAAACTATAGAAATGATCCCTGAAAGTATAGTCTTGATGATGGACTGAGTGGAGACCAGACCCCATGTTGATGACTGTCCTTCTGTCTGAGGGGTTTCTCCAACAGTCACACAACAAAGACGGGACAGGAATGATGATAACAGGACAGGACTCACACATAATAGCCAATATGATTCATCTACCCAAATAACTAACTACTCTGTCTCTCCCATTAGCCAAACTTATGAGTTCTTTTTTTAATCCAAATCTTTCATTCACAGGTCAACAGGAGAACAAGAATAAATTCATGTTCTATACTGTCATGCGTAGATCTTTGATTTCATAGATTCTAGATCACAGATACTACAAATCCCACCAGTATATAGTAGCTGTACAACAGTGGGAAAACTCTGAAACCATTGTTGTCTTTTTTGTTCAGGTATGAAATACCCCTACAGCAAGGACCAGATTAGGACATGTCTTCGGCACCTGCTAATGAGCTAAATCAAGAAAACAGGACTGACACAGACAGATGGACAACCACGAGAAGAGGCAGAAAACCGAGCCCAGTGGTTGAGTGGACTGGATGTATTTAACTAGAAATGTAATAATCTTCTCAAGCACCATTAGTTTTGGACATCCTGGTCAACCACTCTGAACACATTCTCTTCCTCTGCACTTCATTGAGAAGTGGAGAACAGTCATCAACAACAGAGAGTCCATGAACACATCATGTCTCTCTGTCCAATTCCTGCTCAGAAGAGAATGTCCCAACTCATCATCATGGTTAGTGAGACCACAATCTTTAGAAACACATTTCCACAATAAGAAACTATAGAAATGATCCCTGAAAGTATAGTCCTGATGATTGACTGAGTGAAGACCAGACCCCATGTTGATGACTATCCTTCTGTCTGAGGGGTTTCTCCAACAGTCACACGCCACTAACAGGACAGAACTTAGTCAAAGTAGTCCTTCTGATGACTACTACAATTATGTTTTTATTTCTGGCCTCGTGATGGTATTTTTAATCAAAATCTTTCTTTTCAAAGCTGACAGAGTAACAAGCAGAGATGTATTTATGAATATATCACTAATAGCTCCCTGATGTTACTAGTCCTGCCAGTATATAGAGGCTGTACTATAGCAAGACAAGACTCCAATTAAAAGATGTGAGACAGCACTTACAAAGAGTGGAGACCACTAAATTTAGAATAGTTCTGTGTGTCTATACGACAGAAATAAAGATCAAATTTGCTTATATTGATTTACACAAACTACTTTTTAAATGGTGGAAGATGACCGCAGTACTTGAAGTAATAGCATATGACACTCTGTCTAAAAAAAAAAAACTTAACATACAAAAAACAGTAACACACAACTGGATAACAGCAGTTGATCCAGATGAACCACTCTGAACACATTCTCTTCCTCTCTGCTTCATTGAGAAGTAGAGAACAGTCATCAACAACAGAGAGTCCATGAACACATCATGTCTCTCTGTTCAATTCCTGCTCAGAAGAGAATGTCCCAACTCATCATCATGGTTAGTGAGACCACACTCTTTAGAAACACATTTCCACAATAAGAAACTATAGAAATGATCCCTGAAAGTATAGTCTTGATGATTGACTGAGTGGAGACCAGACCCCATGTTAATGACTGTCCTTCTGTCTGAGGGGTTTCTCCAACAGTCACAGCAACAGGATATGAAAAAAATTAAAGTATAAGGACCACATTTAGACAAATTAGTCACTATGATTGATCTACTCAAATAGCTAAAAACCGCATGTTTCTCTTTGATTCTTGCCTTTTGAGTTCCATTGTAACGTAAATCTTTCTTTTACAGCCCAACAAGAGAACAACTAAAAATGTATGTTCTATAATACAATGCATATATCTGAGATACTTTAGATCTCACCAGTATTTAACATCTGTAAAAGGTCGGACCAACTGTTAAACAAAATTGATGTGTGTTCAGGAACCAAATAAGGAAACACCAGGGCCAGAAGTGGACTGCAGATCTGACCTACACAAGTGCAACTGAGATAAAAAACAAAATTTAACGACATGGTAGGATGAAAGCTCAAGAGAAGAAACAGAAACCGAAATAAAGTAAGCCAAATCAAGTACAGACAAGGTACGGTTTGAGATCCATCAAGACAGTGGTGTGAAGTAAACTTCTAAAACAATGAATTGGCTGATTTAACTCCAACAGCTCTGGACATCCAGACAAACCACTCAGAACACACTCCCCTCCTCTCTGCTTCATTGAGAAGTAGAGAACAGTCATCAACAACAGAGAGTCCATGAACACATCATGTCTCTCTGTCCAA